>JBBNBP010000653.1:0-32166 GCA_039737535.1 Lagodon rhomboides
ATAAAAGAGTAAAAGATGGCTTCTTGCAGTAGCAGTAAAGTTACATATAAAAAGGACTGGGTGAAAAGGTGGGACTGTTCTATGTTCTATCTCTCTGATTGGTTGTTCTATTGATTGTTGTTTCTTCCTCTAATGATGTTCAGCTGAGGTGATGCCAGATGATGCAGCTCTAATTATCATTAAGTAAGAGAGAGTTCGCAAAGCACTACACCTCACCATGTGAAGAGACAGTAATGGAAGATAGTTTGGTTTTGGGACTTCTAACACCTGATTTGTTGGTGTGCTGTCAGTTGTCTGCGTAGAGTAAATGGAAGTACTGACCCGTTCTGTGTTCTTTCTGTTACAAATAGTTTGTTTTTAAGAAGTTGTTAACAACCAATTTAAGCCAAAAAGAGATGCACATCCAACCGATTTCACTCGACCCGTATGAAATGATCAAACAGGCTACTTTGGGCCTCTTCAAGTACCTCTTCAAGGACTTTGAAGTCAAGTACTTTTGTGATTAACGACAGAAAAAACTAATGAATCGGCTAATTAGCCTCCAAACAAAATGATCAAATGGCTGGAATGAGGTTGTTTAAGTGCCTCATCTGGCCAACAGGTCACCAGTTCAATAGGTCTGGGCTACATGTTTGTCTACCCAGTGCTAAAGCTATAAGCAAACTAGCAAGAATGGCAAAGAAGAAGCAGCCAGAATTTCCCAATGCTAACATGCTAGCTTGACAGGGGTGACTACTGACATTATGTTCATCTAACTGTACAGCAGGTGTGTCTGTCTGTATGTAGGTTATATGTTATTCACATCATCTACTTCACACTCAGCAGGTTTGTTGCTGAGGACTGAAGGAAGTGCAGTGTCAGTTTTGTAGTTGGACAAACAACATGACTGAAACTGGCTCACACATGATCTTTCTCAGTGGATGTCATGGGGAAACAGATATAAAAAGATGAGAGATTAGATGATGTATGATGAGATTAGCATTATGCAACAACTTCCTGGTGTATCACATTCCACAAAGAAAACAAAACAAAGGTGAATGTTTGAGAGTCTGAATGAGTGGAGAGGTGCAGTGAGTGCAGGTTTCTATCCTTCAGTGAGAACTGGTGTTGAGATTTATGTTAACGTGACAACATTAGCTGGCTAACTAACATTAGCCTTGATGGCTAGAATGTTTGTGGTTGTTTAGTCGCACCATCAGCTGCTCAGGATGCCTCTCTCATTGGTTGTTGTTGTCCGGCTCAGAGAGTACAGATTGTGACTCGTCACCATCAAACATGTTTGATCTTATCGGAGCTCTGATGAGTCTGTGATCAGATCAGCTGTGCAGAACATCTTGGTTGTAAACTAGTTTTGTTAATGTTAGATGTTTTTTGCAGGGAGTGAGACATGAGGTAGTTGTAGGAGAAGCAGCTCAGGTCAATATTACAAACTTAAAGGTGCAGTGTGAAGAACTGGCCATCTGTGGAATTAATACTCATAACAATCAGGGGACAGCACATGACCAGAGTAACTGCTTACTGCTGCTAACTGTTCCTTCCGTTAGCTCGTTAGCTCAGTTAGCAGTACAGCGAGTGGTTCGGACTGTGAACTCAGACCACCGGGTAGTGTTGGTGTGTCTGGGGCTTTCTAGTTAGTGAGCTAACTAAAATAGGGGACCTTTTTTAAAAAATATTTCCAAACCTGTCTTTACACATTGCACCTTTATCTTGGACACAATCCATGAAAGGCTCCTCCTACCACCAGTGTTGTTATCTATGGTAAGACTGGTTGAACCAGACAGCAGTGATGGTGGTTGGACTGCTCAGTGATGTGTGGAATTCAAGTGAAGTTTCCAGCAAAGTGGGAGGTGTATATCGACAAATGTACAACTATGAACTTTTGTGACTAAACATGTAAATTCTGTAAATGTTAAACTCAAATGTGTTGTTCTTACTTTTTGTGCTGATGTTCGTCTTTTCAGTAAAATCCTCACATTTTAAAAAGTTTGGTCCACATGCTCATTTGTGACGACACTTCAGTATATTACCTGAACATTCAGTATTCTCACAGAGGATTTGAATGAGGAGATTGATATCAATGTGAACTCTGAGCAGAGTTAGCTCCCAGACAAGGTTAGCTTAGCTTAGCATGAACACTAAAGTTAGAGATTAAACAGCGAGCCAGTATCTCTGTTAAAGGAGCCTTGTGACAACTAAACAGCTGACTGACTGATGTCCTGTAACGCTTCACCTGTGAGGAGGTCATAAGATACGTTTAGAAAGAAAGAGAAACAAAGTGAGACTGAGAGACTCAGAGTGAGATACATGTTGAAACATGTTTATTCACAGCAGTGATTTGAGCTGACAGTTAACACAAATTAAATGTACAAGAGACATACAACAATAATAGAAATGACTTAAACACAGGGGTACCCTGAGAGAAAATGATTAAATGTTACTATATAATACTCTAAATAATCAATATCACCTGTTTCTGTGTGATTCCTGATTCCTTGGTGCTCATCCTTCACTCACATCTACATGGTAGTTGCACTATGATTCTATAGAAAGAGCCTTCTGACCTGTTGATAACTGGCTCATTGAATAAAAACATCTCTGTCTCTCTCACTCTCTGTCATACCTTTTCATATTAAAATTAAAAAGCTGTTGTGATAATATGTGTGTGTGGTGAAAGACATGGAGCAGGCAATGAAGTGAAGTCACTAGTAACACGCCAGACTCCCTTACGAGTGATTTTAAGAGTTGTTGCATCATGAGGAGAAACTGAACAAACTGTGAAACTACTGCAGCAAATTTTAAATCATTGGTACCTTCTTGTAAAGGTGGAATTAAGTAGGCTACAAAACATTAAGAGGTTTTTTTCCTTATAAAAAGTGTCATCATCGCTGTAAAAGCCTGTCACTTATTTAGACAGCAGATGTTATACATGAAGATATTTCTTTCTTTGTGTAAAAAACGAGTATCTGTTCTAATGAGCACTGGTCACTCAAGACAAAGCTAGAACACATGTTGAGCCAACAGTGACAACAGGCTCAACTACACCAATAAGACACCTTCAAATTAAAACTTTTCACAGGCTTCTTGGATATTTATTCATTATTTTACTGTAACATATTGCACAATAATATCTAAATGTAATGGAAAAGTGTGACTGATGATAACACACAGACTTCTTGGACTTTTATTGCTCAAACTGTTCAAATCAAAGAATGTTGTGGTGCTGAGACTCCAGTCATAAAGGGCTGCTGTATCTTTACAAGCCACCAGATGTCAGTATGCTGCAGCGTTTGAAGCCCAAAAGCTCCATAAGGCTTCATCCGCCTCTCTGTAGTTCAGACTCAACTGAATGAGTGACTGTACAGAATGTATTGTGGTGGGGAGGGGGGTGAATCTACCGACTCATTTGATCAGAAAGCGAGACCATCAGGCATGACTAATATTTTTCGTTGGACCCTCCCCCAATATTTACATCTAACATAAAACATGCATTTGTCTCTTTTGCCTTAGCAACAAAATGAATGAACTGGAATGGCAGAAAGTACAGAAGCTTTAAGCGCTGTGAGTTCAGAGCTGCAGACTTTGGAAGAGTTTAAAAAAAGCGGTCTGATTTCAAGCGAGAGGCCAAGAGGCGCATCTCTGCACACATGAGTGTAGAGCTCCTGGAGGAGGAGAGGGGATCCCTGCGGTACCTCCACCTGAAGAACCATCATGATCATCATCATCATCATGGACCAGAACATCAGTACGGTCCATGAAAAGAACTCGCTCTCACCTGTGGCTCAATTCAGCTGATTGTACCATCACACAGTTTAACCATTAAACCCAAGTGTGACCTGTGGAGGAGTTGACTTGACACGAGCTTCCCTTAAACATAATTGGTGCAAAATTGAGGAGTCTCTAAAATGTTGACAGTATGATGTTCTTTTGCCATGATTTTCTGTTTTTTGTATCTTTATCATCATGGTTAATGTGTAAAATTAGACGATTATTGATGTAAGGTTCATCAAGATACCAGCAAGTCTTACCATCAAGTGTCGCTCACTTGAACTCAAAGACAGGCTTAGAAAAAAAAACTCTTTAGTCTGACCCAATCTCTGACTTGAATCTGTTTGGTTTTTTTTAATCACCATAGTTATGTGAAAAAAAGGAAGGAAGTTAGGGAGTTCACTAGAAAAGCTGATGACGCTGTTAATACTTTACTATATGTGAGTAGTGTTGGTGAGGACTGGATCACAGAAACTCTCTCTGCTCCCTCTGCCAGGATAAAATAACAGGAAACAGCTGATCCAGCTCGGTCCTTCACTCACTCGTCTTCGTCAAATCAAGATGAGAACGTTATTGTTGTTGCTTCTCTTCTGTCACGTTTCATCACCAGGTAAGATCACATTTTAAACCTTTAAACTCTTTAAACTTCACAGTCCACTCGACTCTTTTGCTCCAGGTTTAGTTTGGAGTTACAGATTGGACTGATTTTCCATTCTTGGCAGTGCGGCGAAATGCCTCCAAATTTGGCTGTGAAGGTGTTTCATCAATTGCAGATAAATTGGCTGATAAACCTGCATCAGACTCTGGCTCAGGGGAGCAAACAGCTGGTCTAACCATCTTTAGGCTGAAGAACTGGGCTGGGTGGACTCGGTTGATGGGTGCAGTGGCGTGTTTCCTTGCTCAATTCTTTTTTAAAATAACTTCTTACAGAACTTGTTTAACCATTGTTGTGGCAGCACGAAACAAACTGTAATCCAGCTAGCTAGCTGGCTGAGGGCTCGGAGATGCCTGTCCGAATCATAGCAACCAATTTCATTCCGGTTCAGAGGCTCTTTCAACTTGTTTCAACAGATTAAACACACAACAAGTCAACAAAAAAAAAAAAAATCAAGTTGATATTTATGTCTTTTATTTTTCTCTATCTCTTACATTCATCTTTGTATTTTCTGTGATAAAATACATTCTGACTGACCGTTACTGGCTACGTGCCTGATGAGTGTATGTTCATCCTGAATGGAGGCTGTTTGTTCTGCACATTACATTTAAAACTTTTGCATTTTGATCCTTCACAGTAAACACACAGACTTCATATCGCATTTATATTCTCTGAGCATCATGTTTATGATTAGTGTTATTTATAAGCTCCTTTGTTTGTCCTGCAGTGCTACACTCCCTGAAGTTTTTCACAACTTCATCAGCTGGAATCCAAAAACTTCCAGAGGTTGTGGTGACGCTGGAGATTGATGAACTTCTGTTGGGTTACTGTGACAGCAACAAAACATTGAATATAAAACTGGACATCGCTAAATCATTCTGCAGAGAGAATCCTGAGCGGTTGGATTGGTACAAACAAATGTGTTTCCACTTTTTGACAAACTCCCTCAAAGCCTACACTATCATTTTGATGCGTCTCTTCATCCAAACTGGAGGTACAGTATGTAACATGTTGTAGCCTGTTTAACTTTTTACTGTTCTGCATCTTAGTTGTAAAGTGACCCAGGGCCTCATGATACCAATTAGTTCAAACTCTAACATCATTTTACACATAACCTGAAATAGAGATTCATGTAAAGCAAACCATCATCTCAGTTTGTCTTCAGTGGTCCAGCCACTACCTGTCATTCATCATGTCAACATGAATCAGCTGCTAGTTAGACTTGTTGCTGAAGCTGTTAAACACAAACTACTGATAATAATCTGATGATTCATGAAATGTTTCATCTGTCAATCAGTGTTAATTACAGTCTCTGTCTCTGTCTCAGGTGTCCATGTTTTACAGGTGGTGGGAGGCTGTGAGTGGGATGATGAGACTGGAGAGGTCAAAGGTTTCGTTAAGTTTGGTTATGATGGAGAAGACTTTAAGGAATTTGATCTGAATACATCTACATGGATCGCTCTCAGACCTGAGGCTTTCCCCGCCAAACTATTATTGGATGCCAATAAAGAATTAGGGATAAAAATTAAGACTGTTTTGACTCAGACCTTTCCTGAGCACCTGAAGACATATGTGGACTATGGGAGGAGAGTTCTGCTGAGAACAGGTAGAATCACCTGACCTGATGTAGTTTATTAGACACAGTGATCTTCATATAGGCTGACTGTGACACTGTGATTGACGATCTGACTGTGAATCATAAGAACAGACAGACATTGTTCTTCTCTGACTGCAGTGAGTGTCTTTAGTGGTGGTGTAGTTCCTCCTCTGTCTGTATCCAGATCATGTGGAGGCTGTGTAGCAGATGTGTTGTTATGTACCCTGTCATTATTACACTGTGGTCTGGATACATGGATCACATTACTTGGCCACCATCAACACTGTCCTCCTGCTTTTATAAAGATCAATATTTAGTCAGCCGACACTATTACAAACTGTCACAAGCACATGGGCGACATGATTCACATCATGCTGCTGGTTTCACACTATTCCCCTGATCAGCAGTTTGCAGCAGTGATGTGCCAACAGACAGAGTATTGAAACAAAATAGTGCAGACGAAGTCTGCTAGCAAGTAAAAAAGGATGTATATGATGCATCATTTTTAATGTTCTAAAAGGTTTGCAGATGTTTGTTTTACCTTGTTTCTTTTCCTCTCTCTCCTCTTTAATATCTCTCTCTTTCCTCTCCAGAGCTTCCCTCAGTGTCTCTCCTCCAGAAGACTCCCTCCTCTCCAGTCAGCTGCCTCGCTACAGGTTTCTACCCTCACAGAGCCTCACTCGTCTGGAGGAAAGATGGAGAGGAGCTTCATGAGGAGGTGGACCACGGAGAGATCCTCCCCAACCACGATGGAACCTTCCAGATGAGTGTTGACCTGAACCTTTCATCAGTCACACCTGAAGACTGGACGAGGTACGACTGTGTGTTTCAGCTCTCTGGTGTGAAGGAGGACATCATCACCAAACTGGAGAAAGATCGGATCAGAACCAACGAAGGTAAGAGTGAGATCAGAGGGAGCTGAAGGGGAGTGCATGGGAACAACAACAAGAACAGTAATAATAAACTAATTGAATTGTTTTAATTTGTTCTAACCTGCTTCATCTGCATCAGTCTTAATTTGTTGTTTTCAACAGTGAAGCCCAGTAACATGACCGTCCTCGTCACTGCTGCAGTGGTTGTTCTTTCTCTCATTCTCATCAGTGCTGCTGGATTCATCGTTTACAAAAAGAAGAAAGGTGAGAGAGAAAAAGATTTCAGTACTTTGACTTCAGTCTTTGAGTTGATTTCTTTTATTCAGGTTGCAAAGTTAAAACAAGCATCAGAGAAAGTAAATACAGTCAGCACTAAACAGACTGAGTATAAACAGATACTCAGTCTGAGTGAGTAGAAGAGAGGAATAAAGTGACTAAAGATAATCTGTAATCTCTGACCTGCAGCTCCTGACAACAGCACAGAGCTCTCTGAGCAGCTGAATCCAGAGACCTGAATGACAAACACACTCAGTGGCTCTCCTGGTGTCACTTTATTTAGCTTTGCAGAACTAAAAGACATTTATACTTCTTGCAATGTAAGTAACATTATATAAAAAAGGACCGATTGAAAAGGTGGGACTGTTCTATGTTCTATGACTCTGATTGGTTGTTTTATTAAATGTCGTTTTCTGTCGAATTCATAATCAAAACAATCAGGGGACAGCGTGTGACCAGACTTTAGTTACAAACTATTCTGACTCTGAATTTTACAACATTTACAATGATCAGTTTATAGAAAATGTGTAAAGTAATTCTGCAGTAAGACACTTAGTGGTGGTGACGTTTAAGTCATGTGACCGTGATGTCGTCTGTTCACAGCCTGACATTAGCTTTTTACTAACAGATTTAATTTAGGCTTCAAACACAAAAGTTGTTTTCATCTGTGTCGATTTTCTAAAATCCAATTTAAAAAATCCCATAGACTTCTAGTGGAGGGAACCAGGGTGATGCTAACTTCAGGGTTAGCCCCCAGAAATAGTTTATTGCTGCACCACTCTGCAGATGGAGAATATGGAGTTTGGTCTGTCATGGAGCCAGTGTGTCTCTCGTATGAGCGGTGAGCAGAGTGGGAGATGTATATCGACAAATTTACAACTATGAACTTATGAGACTAAACATGTAAATTCCTTTACATTGATGAACATGAATGAATGTTAAACTCAAATGTGTTGTTCTTTCTTTTTGTGCTGATGTTTGTCTTTTCAATAAAATCCTCACGTTTTAAAAAGTTTGGTCCACATGCTCATTTGTGATGATACTATTACCTGAACATTCAGTATTCTCACAGAGGATTTGAATTAGGAGATTGCTTAGTTTAGCATGAACACTGAAGTTAGAGATTAAACAGCGAGCCAGTATCTCTGTTAAAGGAGCCTTCTGACAACTAAACAGCTGACTGACTGATGTCCTGTAACGCTTCACCTGTGAGGAGGTCATAAGATACGTTTAGAAAGAAAGAGAAACAAAGTGAGACTGAGAGACTCAGAGTGAGATACATGTTGAAACATGTTTATTCACAGCAGTGATTTGAGCTGACGGTTAACACAAATGAAATGTACAAGAGACATACAACAATCATAGAAATGACATAAACACATGGGAATCCTGTGCTCATCCTTCACTAACATCTCATGGTAATTGTACTAAAATTCTGTAGAAAGAGTCTCTTTATAGAAAATGTCTATACAAATGTAATGTGTAATATCTGTTGATGGTTACAGGTAAAAATACCTGCTCTGTCCCCAAAGTAATACAAGTAAAAGTTATACAAACCATGCACATGTCACAAATAAACACAGGAAGCAAAAAGCAGACTGTCCCTCCTTCTCCCTCTTCCCACACTTGTTTCTTCTTGAAGACAGCTGAGGTGTTTCAACATGGCAGACTCTCATGACTGCTGTCCAGTGTGCTGATCCTGGATCTGTCCGGGAACCCGCCGTCAACATGTCGTTTAACCTCTCACACAGACTGAGTATGTGTTCTAGATCAGATGACGACCTCTGTCAGTCCCATATCAGCTGTTTGTATTAGTGTTAAACTGCTTGACCTCGTTCGACCGGGCACAAGTGTTACACCCTGTTCAGCAACATCAGTACATTCCAGATGTTTTTCGCTCAGAGTCTGGAAGATGTTGTGAGTTCAGCTTTCTGCTCCGATCTAACCCTGTTAAGACAGGCAGTGAACGTAAAGTGAAAATTACATCTTCTCATATCGGTTATTAGTTATTAGTTGCTTGTCCAAAATACTTGTCTACTTACTGTAAATTCCTCATCTTGTTTTGACAGGTAGGACTCTGAACTGAGGAGTTAGAGACAGCTGATCTTTTATAGGCTGCTGGATCTGCGGACTGGAGGGCGTGTCCATCAGTCATAAGGAAGACTGTATGAGCAATGTAACAATTTATATGTGTTTATTTATTTGCCTACTTTTAATAGTTTAATTATTTTGATTTGTTTTATTCATATCTCTCTCTTGTTTTTGTGTGTTTTGTTAATACCATAGTTGATGTGCCTTGTTGTTTGTGATTATATTGTTCAATAAAGCAATAAAATATAATAAAAACTTCCACTGTCACCAACACAACTTTTAATACTTGTACGACTTTATTAATCCCTCAGGAAATTCACATGTTACAGCCGCTCAGGAGTCACAGGCTGAGGGCACAGAACAACAGTGGCCGAGTTATAGATGCAAACAAATGTAAACCAGAGCAAGCAAGACAAAAATAGAATATGAACAATATGACCATTTTACATAAACTCACAACAGAGATAACGTTCACATCTGGGTGATGGCAATCTATGTAATATATTTATACAAAATATAATAGATTTTTTACGCTGAAGTTGTTTCCCCAGATAACTATTATTTATGTATTTGCAGTGTCAGTCTCCATGTGGCAGCCAGACATCCTCCTTCTCCTCCAGGATGCTCAGCGTCTCTCCCAACTGATGAGTCAGGACACGAGCGTCATCTCGCGATATTTTCCAATAAGTCCTCATCATCCCTCCTGTGTCTTCTTTACATCTCAACAAATCGAATAAATACCTGTATTTACACGCGGGAAAGTTTTTAGAAATATTATACAACACGTCCACACACATTTATAACCACCTCGTGGAGAATCAAACACGTTTTTACGCGTGAGGAGAGGCGACGAGGAAGCACGGGAGGAGGTACGGTTGGAATGGAATGCGCTCCCGCGAGATTTCGTTGAGTTTACTTGAGCCAATGCCACGTCTTACCAGCAGCATCAACGTAGACTGAAATATCAGCAGTTTAGCAAATATACAACACCAGGACTGAGAGTCAACCAGCGGCCCGACAGGCAGTGATATCTGACACGACCCGGTAAGAGTTGGTAGTTTGTTTCTCAGTGTGTTGCCGCCGTGAGTGTTGTTGCTCCTGCTGCAGCAACACGTTAGCGGTTAGTTAGCTAGCTAGCTAGCCAGCTAGCGGGCTTTCTTCACTCTTCAAGGGGAGACCGGCGGCTAAGTTAATGGTCACTGCTCGGTGTCTGGGGCTTTTACTGTTTGCTGTAAGATTAAAGTTAACACTTTACAAAGCTAGCGACATAATCCGCTTTACATCCACATGTGTGAAGCCGCCAGTAAATAGACACAATCACACAACAAAGCTGAATCAAAACAAATGGCTGACTGAAGTTAGCTAACAATGAGTGTGTCGTTTCTCTTTAACGTCAAATCGGTCTGCACACACAAACTGGCATCGTTGAGCGCATAATGTCAGCAGTATTACAACAGCTTTACATCAGCGAAATGAAGCCAGTGAATATGACTAGCATAGCATAATGTTACTGCAGCACAGCAGCTGCTCTTATAGTAACAGGATGAAGACAGGAGAGCTGCACACACAGGTGGGAAAACACCCCAGTGTCGCTGCAGATGCACTGTTGTCTGAGAGTCTGAGACACATTTGGTGTTAATCTGGAATATATTTGACTGAATACAAGGTGTGAATGCAAATGTATCTTTGACTCAGCATTGTAATGAGAGATTAGCACAACAAACATTCATTCATTCATTCATTCACTGATAAGCTCTTTCTTTATACAAGGTGAGGCCCCAACCAATGAAGAAATCCATCGTAGCTGTATGACATTTGTTTTCTCTTGAGCTCTGGCCACAGTTTCCCAACAATTACATCAGAGCGGCAATTTCCCACAGTTCATTTCTGAATGAATGAATGTTCTGCAGAGATGGTTTGTCCCTCCTGGATAAAGAAAAAGGCTGATGCTGGATTGCATTGATCTCACAGGGAGAACCATTTCTTAAAGGTGCAATAAGTAAGAATTTTTAGTTGAGAAGATTCGAAAATAACAAAACCGTTTGAAATCAAGACATCTATGTGCTGTGTTGCAGAGATATCTGTTGAAGTTGGCATGCTAACTAGCTAGCCCTGGTCCAGCGTGCACATTGTAATGATTTGTGGCTTGAGGGTCTTTGTGGACAGAGTCTACGAGTTTGCAAGTGCGGTAAAGTCCGGAACATCTGGATGCAGCCCGACACTCCCCTGGTTAGCCGTGCACTGCTAGCTGCATGGCTAACTGGGCTAACTCACTAATGGTTGCACAGTTAACAGCAGTTAGTTCTTCTGGTCATGTGGTGCACCCTATTTTCTTTGGTGTATGAATTCAACAACATGCCAATTCTTACATGTTGCACCTTTTTAAAGTGATTTCTGCGTACTAACCCTTCAATATAGAATGTGCCTCTGAATGGAATCACACTCTCAGCTGTGGTGAATATTCTTTAATCATCAGTTTTCATTTACTCTCTGTCTTCTTCACTTTTCTCTTTGTCAGAGGCGATAATATGGGTTGTATACGTCTGCTGGCACTGACGGCAGTACTCCTGTTAGCCTTCCATTCAACTGCCGCTCACAGCCATTCCCATGGCGACCATGGACATGGCCACGGCCACCATCACCACGGCCACCATCACCACGGCCACTCCCACGGAGAAGACGATCACGCTGACGTGAAGATGTTCCACGGAGCGAGCAAGTGGAGCGCCGAGGCCAACCTCCCCGTAGAAGAGGAGGAGCATCACGGACACGCACACGCTCATGATCACGGACACGCTCATGATCACGGACACGCACACGCTCATGATCACGGACACGCACACTCTCATGATCACGGACACGGACACGCTCATGATCACGGACACGCTCATGAGGAGGACGTTGTTCGGGTGCACAAGGAGGAGAGTGGCCATGGGCACTCACATGGAGGAGAGAGGGTGAAGAGGGAGGCAGAGAAGAGGGACGTGATGGAGCTCTGGATGCAGGTAAGGCCAGATTGAAGTGTGACCATGAATAACTACACGAGTCTTGGGACAGACGATACACAGTATTTTACCTGTGGTGTTACTCAGGGTGACGCTGGATAAGACTCAAGAAGGCATCGCTCAGGTTTGACTGTATAAATACCTGTTTCAAGCAGTTACACAGTTCGTGTACAGGCCAGTTGAATCAGAAAGTCTTTTTAGGTCCAGAAATGTAAAAAAAAAAACAAAGTCTGATGAGAACCTTAAAAACTCATCATCAGAAGTAAATCAGCCTTTTTCCACAGCAGTAAATCCGACAGTTTACTGGAGACACGTTTGATGATATTGTTGAAAGAAAAATAAACTTCCCTTCAACCCGTTTCTCTGCAGGCCATCGGAGCGACGCTGCTGATCAGTGCGGCTCCTTTCCTCATCCTGTTTCTGATCCCAGTTCAGTCCAACAGCGACCAGCACCAGAACCTGCTCAAGGTGCTGCTCAGCTTCGCCTCAGGCGGACTGCTGGGTGACGCCTTCCTCCACCTCATCCCGCACGCTTTGGGTAGGTCTTCAATCCATAGTAGTCCGTTTTATCACCTCGTCTGTCTGGTTGTTTTTTTCTTTCTCTGTTTAAGTTGCTTCGTCACCTTCTCCATCTTAAATGTAGACTAACTTCAGTTTAGGTGCAGGGCTCAAAATTAGCTTCATGCACCAGCCAAATACTGGTAAAGTATGCAAGTGGCTAGTAAGTTTACTTCACTCACCAGCCAAAAAAACAAGCAAACAATGGTCATCTAGTCATTGACAAATTTTGTACCTTCTTTATATGTATTTGTAATGTAAAATAAATATACTGAATTAATGACTCATCAGTTTCCAAGGATCTTATGCAAGACCCCTCTTGATTCAAGGGGTCAGGGTCTCCAGGTACAACATATGCTCCGTCGTTTGTTCTGTCAAACCTGTTTGGACAGTCGTTTGTAAGGAGCAGCTCAGCTTTTCACACTTTTCAATATCCAAACGCAATAAAGAAATAACAGTCATGTTTAAGGAAAGCAAGTTTCCACATCACATTTCTGGGTGTGTTCAGATGTTCACAGCTGCCACATGGTGTCATCACAATGTTTTATGACTTATTTGTCCTGTTTATTATAATTTACACACTAACACCTCAGACTGGGCTGTGTCACTGTGCCAGTGATCGCCAACATGAATAACTCCATCGCTTCGATACAGATACAAACAGTATTTTCAGTTGATGGCTGATACTGATGAATAAATGTTCACTGATACAAACAGCAGCAGGATTTAAAGGTGGCTGTGGCTCAGGGGTAGAGCCAGCCTCTTTAATTGGAAGGTCGCTGGTTCGATTCCCCTGGTCTGCATGTCGAAGTGACCTTGGGCAAGATACTGAACCCCAAACTGCTCCTGGTGTGCTGGTCGACACCTTGCATGGCAGCCACCGCCTTCAGTGTATGAATTACTTTAGCGTCTGCTAAATGCCCTAAAATGTAAATGTTAATGATTGAAGTTTGTCTCTTTGAGTTTCATGTGTGTTTCCTTTTGTGTCGTATGTGCACAGAGCCTCACTCTCACCACGGAGACGATCACGGACACTCACATGAAAGCGAAGAGTCACATGACCACGGTCACTCCCACGGTACGCAGTCGCTGCCTTTACTCTTGTTATTGACGGCTGGTTCATCCTATAGGTGCAAAAATCAACCAACCAAAACGTTCTCTCAAACTCTGTTCATGTGTCTGCTCTCTATCCTCTGTCTGCACAGGAGCCGCCCACGGTCACATGATGTCAGTGGGGATGTGGGTTCTCGGTGGCATCATCGCCTTCCTGGTTGTAGAAAAGTTTGTGCGTCTGCTGAAGGGAGGAGGCCACGGCCACGGACACTCACACGGTACGCTGCTGAAAACTCATCTTCTAGAATATTTTCAGTGTTAAACTTAAAATATTTGTCTACAACAGCAGCAGTTTGCAGTCAACAAGTCTACAGAATGTCCAGTATGTTGGTCTGTGATCTCTACTCATAATCTCGGTTTCTGATCTGATCTGAGGACTGAGGCTGATTTTTATGTGACATTTTCAGATGCTCCCAAGGAAAAGGACAGCGATGGAGAAGAAGAAGAAGAAGAAAAGAAGAAAGCGAAGAAAGGAAGCAAAGATGAGAAGGCGCCAAAGAAAGAGGAGAAGAGCGCAGGTGAACAATGCGTTTATTTTTATAGACGTGGAAGCAAAATAGATCAGACTCCACTGCTCGTCTATCTGCTGTGCTGGTTGTAGCTCGTACCAGGAGAATAGATGCCACTGAATCCTTCAGACTGGACCTTTGAGTAAAAGTAACAGTGCTGCAGTGTAGAAGTCTGTTAAGTAAAAGTCCTGCTGTGTGGACAGTATTATTGAACACAAGCGTCAGGTTGATCAGTCCTTCTTTTACCTGTTGGGACAAAGTCTTGTAAAGAAGCTGCTGGTGTAATGGAAATCTTTCTGATTAGAGCTGTAAAGATAAAAAAAAAAAAATCTTAAATCTGCTTTTCTTAAGTAATTGAAGCGTGTTTAGGTTTCAGACTGTTGGTCGGACCAAAGAAGCATTTTGAAGACGTCACTGTGTTCTGGGAAATTGTGATTTATTTATTTTTTTCACAGTTTTTGGACATTTTATAGACCAAAGGATCGATTGATTTGGAAAGTCATCTGCAGATTGATCAATAAAGAAAGACATTTGCAGCATAATCAGAACATTCAGACCTCCATCTAACAACCAGCTGATCCTTATTCACAATTACGGGTCCTAAAGACTTAACTAAGCTCCATTGTCTCCCCACTATCACAGACATCAAGGTGTCCGGTTACCTGAACCTGGCAGCTGACTTCACACATAACTTTACTGACGGCCTGGCGATAGGAGCGTCGTTCCTGGTCGGTCCAGCAGTCGGCGCCGTCACCACCCTCACCATCCTGCTGCACGAGGTCCCACACGAGATCGGAGACTTCGCCATCCTCGTCCAGTCTGGCTGCACCAAAAAAAAGGTAGCTGGCTACTCGAGCGGTGACACACGGACCGATAACACATCCTTTATTTCACCTCGTCAGCTCAACTGTAAAACGTGTTACTCGCTGCATAAACAACAGGACATATGAGAGTGATTTGATCAAAATATCTCACGGATTCAGACAGAAAAATCTTCAAATTCAAATAGATAAATTTTTTTTTTTTACACATATTTTTATTGTTGTTAAAACAGATGTACAATGTCATACAGGTTGTAATGTTTTACAGTTGTTACAATTCCTTTGGCGACAGTGTACAATGTAACAAGAATTACACAGCATTTTAACAATTTACATTTTTATATTTTTATAAACCCCATCCAACCCTAACAATCCCTGTGCCGGCAAAGAAAAAATAAATACATAATTAAATAAATAAATACAATTAATAATAATAATAAAATAATAAGAATAGAATAAAATAGATTAATTTAATGAAAGGGCTCTCTCATTTGAAGTCGTCTTCACTCTGGTGACAGCAGCTCGTATCCCCGTTATGTTATTAATCATTCATGGATATTTCACTGTGCTCCAAAATACAGGAGCTGTTAATTCTGAATTAATACTCAGACAAGTCCGCTGTCATCAGCATTAAAGTCTCGCAGCATACAGACAGCTCATGTCTGGGACAAACAGGACAGGATCCTGGATTTGGGACAACCGCTCGTAGTTTGGGACTGTACTGAATTTATCCAGGACGTCTTGTCACCTGTTCAACATTCACATCATGTCTTTATCTCAAGGAAATTGAATCGAACGCAACTGGATTTGGTTTTTTGAACAAAAAAAAAAACATGACATGGATGAATGAGAATATTCACAGACTCATCATGTCTTTATGTCAGCGTGATGCCCCCTGGTGTCAATGCAATCATCAAGAAACAGCTATTACTTAACCAAAAGCACAGAGAATGAACTGTAGCGCACTCAGAGCACTTTACTCGCCACGTTCACCCACACACACACACATACACACATACACATTCATACAGTAATGACAGAGGAGGTGTCGACCTGCTCATCAGACTTCTTATCCAAAGCAAACCTCTGATATTTCTGTGCTCAGCCTCTCACACGCTGACTGAACATCCATCAGAGGAATGTTTCAGCACCGACCCGCTCCACCTCCGGAGCCACAGATGGACAAAATGCTTCTGAATGATTTAATGTCTGGAGAAACATTGCGACTGTAGTAATCCTCGTCCTCTTTCCCATCAGGCCATGTGTCTACAGCTGCTGACAGCCCTGGGAGCTCTGGCTGGCACGGCCTGCTCCCTATTGGCCGAGGGCGTGGGCGCCGCAGCGACCGCCTGGATCCTGCCGTTCACCGCCGGCGGGTTCGTTTACATCGCCACGGTGACCGTGCTCCCAGAACTTCTGGCGGGCCGCTCCAGTTTCGGCCAGTCTCTGATGGAGATCCTGGCCCTGCTGTTTGGAGTCGGCATGATGGTGCTGATCGCCGAGTACGAGTGAGAGCGGACGGAGGCTCCTCGCAGAGTTGGACAGAGAGGGAAAAGGTCCAAAAAGGTTGAAAAAAAATGGCGGTTTTAAGTAGAGTTCAAGTGGATCATTATTTGTCAGGGGTGTGTTTTCTTCTTTTTTTATTAATTGTGCTTTGGGACAAACACCACCCGCTGATGGTGAACGGATGATTTTTGTTATGTGTTTCTTTTCTTTTTTTTTTTTTTAACGGTTCATAGTCACATCCCTGATTTGTGTCACTGTTTCTTTTTCGGCTTCTTATAAACTGTTCAGCCGGAGAGACTGAGAGCTGGAAGGAAACAGCGTGGCGGGAAAGTCTTTGTGCGTTGTTCACCGAGGGCCACGATCACAACCCGGCCCCGAGGATTCTCATCACCACTCTCACTGCGTGGATCGTTCAGCGTAAACTGACGGCCGGTCGCCTCCAAAAGTGACTTTAAGTTGATTAATCTTCGAGCCATAACAGCAGATTTTCTGAAGGCTGATTCCTGAAACTACATTTCAGAGCTGGGTCATTGATGGAGCAGAGAACGAGATGGTCTGGCTCAGTTTCTCTGTACGGTGAGCTGCTCGGTTGGACTGTATGCGTTTTAATGTCCGTTTCCTTTAGAGATATTGAATGTTGATATTTTTACATTCCACAAAATAAAAGAAAATGTTGTTGCTTCTACAGATGTGCGCAGATGTTTACTTTTGAATCATTAAAATCTCTGAATGGAAGAGTTTTACCCTTCACAATCCACGATACTTGATCCTTTTTTTTAAGATGCTATTAACAGATTTGACCACAAGAGGGAGCTGGTGATTTCCTGTAACCCGTCCTGTGACTGCCTGATTGCACAACCGACACAGAAGGAGGAAACGATTCACGCTCTAGTTGGAAAGTGTAAACTTTGAAATGGAGCCTGTGCAGCACACTTGGATCAGATAATTTATTGTCTCCAGGGGGAAATGACCACAGACACTAACACCTGCAGACACTAATACATTTCACACTGCAAAAATGAATACAGATGTTAAATACTGCTGTGTGAGGCGTTAGTTAGGATCATCAAACATAATGCATTATGTTTATTAAACTGCAGCGGTGCCTTCTGAACAGGATGAACCTGTTCTCACAGCGGCGGCCGGAGGCGTCGTGTTTTCAGACCGTCCGTCCGGTTCTCCTGCTTCAGGACACCGGACTGGAATTTCTGCATGTTTGGCTCAAACATCCACTTGGACTCGACAATGAACTGTTTACATGTTGCAGTCACGCGTAGAATTCACACTTTTAGCCTTAAAGGTTGTATCAGCGATCCTGGTTGCCCTCACGTCCGTTGCGAGATCTCAAACAAACAGAGCCAGCTCGCCCCTCCCTCCCTCCCGTGTTTTGAAAATGATCATGGACGCGCATTTTCATGAACGTGCATGACCATGAACGCTACGAGCTAACAAACGCAACTTGCAACTAACAAACGCAACTCACATTTCTAAATCTGATATTCACTCTGTTCAGCATTACTTCATCTACGTTTGCTGGACCGATACAAATTTAGTCGAGCTTCGGTCACATTTCACATCCAAACAAGTCAACAAGCAACACGCTAGCAGTGCTAGCAGTGCTAGCAGTGCTAGCAGTGCTAGCAGTGCTAGCAGTGCTAGCAGTGCTAGCAGTGCTAGCAGTGCTAGCAGTTGGCTGCTACTCACATGTCCAGAAGAAACAGCGCGAGCTCGGCATCCGATTTAAATCCTTTTAGTTCTTTTACTTCCTTCCATCTTTCCATGGCCTTCCCGATACTTATTCTGGTCTTGGAAAATACACGCTGGTATTCTCTCACTCTTTCTCTTCTTGGGTATTGATTCCGCCATTCTAGCTTCTGATAACACCGTCAGCTGACCTCCTTTGGTGACCACTTCACGTGCACGAGCGTGAAACACCACAACACCCACCCCTCGTCTGTGATTGGTTGGAACACTGTTTATTTTGCTTTTGAGTTGTTGGTAGTACCATTTGTTTTTGTGTGCGAACTCGGAGCCTTGGCTGCCTACAGAGACGCGGTTTTTTGACGGCCTGCTTATGTGGTGGGCAGCGAGCGGATCGTGAGGAAAAAGCAGATGAATGTGATCATTTATGTTTCGGCCCAGAATCGCTGATACAACCTTTAACTCAACAATGCCTATGATAATTATGGCAATATTTTACACAAATGTCTTATCGGATTAAGTGATTAAAAGGCCAACTTCACTGTGACATAATAATGTTCTGCAAAACACGTTCGGGCCATTACTCAACGCCACAGCTCAGGAATAGCAACATGAGTCATACGGAGGCATCAAACTACAAAGTAGTGGTTCTGGTCCTGTTGAGACACGCGGCAGATATCTGAGAGTGGCTGAGTTTACATTAGCCGGCACTGAAATCTAATAACTTACTGTGGAGAAAAAGAGGTAAAGGTGTTTTTTGAGGAAGGTTTGTGCAGTCAGGTGGACCCTGAAGGTTTTCATGACGTCATTTTAAGACTGAAGGACAGTTGGATATGGAGGATTGGTTGCAAACTTAATTGTGTTGGTGACTTCCTTTAAATTAAAGCAGCTCTTCTTCACAAAGAGTTCAGTTAATACGATTTCTTAGAGCCTTGAGGGAGTGAAACTGTCCAGTTTTACAAGAGCAATGAGCAAAATGTCGCCAAAGTTTGTGCAGCAGAACGTAATTCTCTAGATTCCACCTGTCACATGATGCATGTTTTGTTTTTTCAAGTGTGAAAAGTGCAATCAAACCTTCTCAGACGGTTTCATTTTAAGGATTTTTAGAGGTTTAAATAAAGGAGCAAACTTCAGTCGATATCCTTGCAACATAAACCAAATACATCATCACATATGCGCCTGATGATTGGCTCAATTTATGATAATGAAACAAGATATTTTGTGGGGTTTGTGACGCTCAAAAGAAAACGTATCCAGTGTTTTACAGATGCTTTTCAGGATGTAATCTTACGGGGAAAAGTATTTTGGGGCCCCAGCACATCAGGTGATGATGTCATTACATGGTTTGGCCACGAAGAAAGCTTGGCTTCAGCGTCTGCCGCTCCTGGTGGGGGATGTCATGCAACCTGAACGCAGCAGGAAGACATCCCACTCACCACCCTGAGCGTGACGTCAGAGGAAAAATGGCTGCCGTACTACTCCTCTGCCTCCCATTAATGTGATTTACCTCTTTGTTTGTGCAGAGAGGACACACTGAGGTTCGTCACTCCACCTCCTGACTGCCTTCACGAGATGAAGATACGACACCGGAGCGTGAAACATGTGTGGTGCTGATGATAATCAAAGGTGGAGCTGCTCTGTGGTGATCCCTGCGCCCTCTTTGTCTCTTTTATTTAGATGATCCCAAACTCCAAAACAATAATTAAATGTGAGGGTGTATGTGTGCGTAGGCGTGTTCCTTCTGTGATGATTAATAAATAGACAGCCATGCAATGTGCCGCTCCTCCGGTCACTCCTCTGTACGCCCACGATAAAAAGATCTGTGCGTGATAATATAGGCAACACCCATGACGTGTTTTCCCTTGAAAGCAGTCCAGCAGCGTGCATTCTGAACATCTTAACCTTATAAACGCCATTTCAGTTCCTGGAGGTTCATTATTCTAAAAAAAAAAACACGTGCAGTTTTACTTTGCTGAGCTGCAACATGTCGTGTTTTTACTTCATGTGACCTTAATGGATGTGTAGATGAAGCGAAGAGGACAACTTTAATACAGCCACCAGGTGATGCTTCACCTTCACAGTCACGTGTCGCTGCGGTTCGTCCACCAACACAGACTTGAAGCTTATCGTGTCATTTTAAGGCTTCCTCTTAAAATAATGTTACCTGTTACTGTCATGTTTATTCTGTCAATATTTGGTATCACGGTTATTAATGGTTTTATTGTGGTTTGGTTGGAAATATTGTGTTAAGCTGACTGAAATGTTTGTGTAGTGAATTACAGTGCAAACCATTTCCAATTGCTCTTTTTTTAAAGATATTTTTGTGCCTTTATTTGATGGGACATCTGAGGGATTGGGTGGTAGACGTAGCCACAGCCTCCATTTCCCATTAAACTTTGAGTAGAGTGAGAGAATTGAGTTTTAAATTCCAATAAATAATTGTTGTTTGTACATAAAATGACTACGTTATGATATTTGATTGTGTTCAATAAACGTAAGAATAAAATTCAGCAACCAGATAATTTTAATGCCACATAACATATATATTTCCTGTTAATATGACAAGGAATTAAATGCTCAACCACTGAAAAAGTGACTGAAAGAGATGAAGTTTAATTTGGATCAACAGGGAAACTGTGCCAATGACTCTGGAATGACTGAACATGAAACTGGACTTAAACAATCTAAATCAATGAGGAGACGTGGAGCAGAGCGGAGACACACATGTGAGGGTAACGAGTGGGAAAACACCACCGACAGGGAAGAAGCTGACAGGCTGGAAAAACACCAGGGAGATAAAAAAGGGAACAGCTACTGAAGGAGACGAAGTGCAGGTGGACGACCTCAGGTGACAAGACTGAGCTAATCAATGAGATACAAGACAGGTGTGGAGGCCGGGGAAGAAAACAGGAGGGAGAACAGAGCTCTGGGAAAAGAACAAAAGACGCCACAAAAACCTAGAAAACACACAAACGATGGACACGATGACAGGAGACGAGTCAGACAAAGGTCAGGCGTGTTCAGCACCGTCATGTTAGCGTGAGCTGTTTCAAGCACTTTGTTTAAGCTGAATGAATCGGAGGTAACAGGAGGGAACCAGGAGGAGGGAGAGTGTAGAAAGAAAGTAAAAGTATGAGAGTATAATCAGGAAATAAAGGACTCAACACAGGTCCATCATTAGATTAATGTTACTGTCGTTTGCTGAGTCGGAGCTAATCATTCAGCTTCACTTGTATATTCTGTTGGACAGTTACATTTATAACAACTTCATATTTTATAAACTTGTAACTAAAGCTGTAAAATAATCCATCTGAAATGTGGTGAGAAGAATGAAGAACATGAAAAGAAAAGACTGATAGTTGTTACGGGCGTCTTTTACAAGCCAACACAAAGCTGAATACCTTCGTGCCGTTGTTACAGTCAGCGAGCTGTGACATCTGTTGGTGTTAACATGACAACGAGGAAAAAGACAATTAACATAATTGTGTGCTGTGTAATTAGAGCGACAACTTTGTGTGGCGTGCAGGATTGTGCTGATGGAGCCACGGCGGCAACCTCGAATAACTAATCAAAAAAAATAAACCCTGCAGCAAACGGAAAAGACATGACAGGACCACAAAGTCGTGCAAAGAAATAAACACAAGCAAAGGACTGCAGACACAGAAGACACAAGGAAACACAGAAATGTTGCAGGTTTCACACAAGAGCAGGAGTTTCCAGAGGAGACTGAACACATGAACTCGTCAGACGCTCACGAGTGGCCCCAACGACCCCGAAACTCAGAGCTCACGTGGGTCCTGAACGACTCCGTGAGGATACGAACACACAGGGTTTAAATTCCTGCAAACTGAGGAAGCCTCTTGGATGAGCGGTGATACTGAAACAAGTCTCGTCAAAAAAAAAAGCCGGTTATTCCCCACCGTGATTGGCACATGGTTCTCCAACTCAGTTGAATCAAATTTGCATGAAAGGGTTGGTACGAAAGGGGAAAGCTGTAGGTTCACAAAACAAGGAAATGTAACGTGTTTATCAGAAGCTTTGCATGGAAATCAATAAATCTGCATTCCTTTCCTTGTCTCACTCAGTTGTGGTTATTCAGTGAGAAGTATGACATAAGACTTGAGGTGTGTCATTAAAAGGAAACACTTTCCTGTACGACACTCTCATGACCAACCACTGTAATTAAATGAACAATGAAGACAGAGGAGTAATTGAACGTCACAATACAATAATACGAGGACGTTTAGTGTTCACACGTGTTCCTTTGTTGGTTTGTCAGCAGGATTTCACAAAAGGTACTGAGCGGATTTCCTCGAAACGTGAAGGGAGGACGCGTCTCAGCCCAGAATAGACCCCGTTAACTTTTGGTGTGGGTCTGGATGAAAGGACGGATGTCAGGATCCAGTTCGCCTCTGCTCTCTCTCTCTGTCCATGTTTTTCCTTTCCCCCAGGGCTGGGCGGGGCCTTCTGGTACCTTCTGCTTCCACTCTCCTCTGCACACCTGCTGCTCATCAACTTGGTTCACTACTCTTCACACCTACAGCAGATATAAGCCGGTCTCCTCCTCAACTCTTCGCCAGTTCGTTGTTTCAGCCCTCGTGGTAATTTGACTAGAGAATAATTTTGATCCCCGCTTGGATTGGCACTTTTGCCTTGTCTTACCTTTATGTGTTTTCTTCCTCCAGCCCTGCCATTTGCCTGCCCTCAGCCTTGTCGTCTCCAGCAACCTGATCCACTCCCCTGTGACCTTCGGCCTGCTTTTGTTTCTTTTATTGAGCCTTTGTGTCCGAATAAACTCTCTTTTGCACAACATCTGCATTGTGGGTTCAGTTTCAGTTCTGTTCAGTTTTTGAACTCATGACAACAGATCCAGGATAGTTTTTTGATTAACACTGTGTGATAAGGTGTTTTTCAAAATGTTTTCATTAATTCCTGAGGGAATAATGCATGGATCCTGTATTTCTGATATACAAACATTGGAAACTGTGCAGCAGTAGCAGGGTTCAAATTGTGGTGGATACGCTAAATTACTGACCCACGAATTTAGACTTGTAGAGGTAAAAACAACATATCTTTGTTACCTGCGCTGTTAAATATTACAATTTATAACTCTATCTCGGCGAACATCAAGTATTTTAGCTTTCTTCCTGCACACGCTGATTTGTGAGAGCTTCAGATGGAAGATAAGAAAGCAGGATATTACAAATACTGGTGAGTACAAAGTCCCCAAGCACAACTCCACCGCCCCGCTCAGAAATATTTCAGGAGACACAGCACAAAAAATTCTTTACATCTTTATTTACAGCCTTGTTTCACCAAGTACAATGTCACGTGTGTGTCAATCAACATTTTTCCCGCAAAACTCAAAGTCACGTGCATTTACATCAGCTCGTACCTGCCAGTTTTAGCCAATCATATCATGCCATCCACCATCAATCAGCTGAAAATGTATCATTTTATTCACTGATTTGGGCGAAACTGGGTCACATCATATGGAGACTGTGTTTTCTGGTTTTCCCTCCGATGTTGTCTGAACCCTCGGGGACAAACAGATGGCTTTACTTGTTGCTAAAGTAGCTGCTAACAGGTGGCAGCTGATCTAAGACGGTAAATATGCAGAAGCAAAAGTCACTCTGTCGCACTTTAAAGTCGAGCTGAAACTGAAGGCAAGTCAGCGTATGCAGGTTCTGGTGGTGGATGGATGGGAAGCAGCCTGTTATAGTGAAAACAGTTAGAAATAAATGCCTAACATCTATAATAGTAAATATATGTATGTTCCAATTAAATGTGCAGGTTACCTAATCATTATTTTTCATAATCTGAGTACGCCGTGTGGAGGGATTCCCGGATTGTGGTCATCCCTATGTTCCCGGGTGGGAAACATAGGACCCTTTTTTAAAAAAAGGTCTTATGTTCCCCGTTTTTCCCAAAAAGGGACCTATGTTCCCCTGTAGCAATACATACCGGGGAGCATAGGACCATTTTTCTGAAAAAGGGTCCTAGGTTAGGGTTAGGGTAGGGTTAGGGTTAGGGTTAGGGTTAGCCCGTAGGCCTACATAGGCGTATTTGCCATGGAATTTTTCAGTAATGGTGGAAAAAGTAACAGACTGGGGAACATAGGACCCTTTTTTTTAAAAAAGGGTCCTATGTTCTCCAGTCTCATACAAAGAGGGGAACATAGACACGCTCCCCTGGGATTCATCTTAACAATGCAATAAATCTGGTGTTTGCGTTTGGCTAGTGAAATCTAAGGGTGTTTAGTTTTCAGTTTTGAGCCTCCGAAGGGAAAACAAGTTTGGGTTAAACAAACGAAAAGACTTCCACCCAGGAAGCCGCTGTTCACGTCCCCGACAAAACCAAGAGGCAACACTGGCTTGTTTCAACTCACATAACGTCTGTAAGTTAACTTGTTGAGGTACCGAAATCCAACCAGACGGAGAGCATTTATTATTTGAAATGTTCTTAAAAGTGGTGTGCTGTTGATACGCCACCGCACGAGTCCCTGTTATCATCCATATTCTTCCTCTATGATTGTCTTAAGTGCTGTTTCAAATAACCAGGAATGTACTTCTAATGGTGAACACAACAAATCAATTCACTTTTTGTCATTTAACTTTTCATTTTGACCAACAACAGCCCCATTTAAAACCACTAACTCTTAAAAAAAACCCAACCCATTATGTGTCATCTGTCTCATCAAGTTGTCAAAATCCAAACAATTGCAATTTCTCATTTCACAGGAATCTCAGTTCGAACTAAAAGTACAGTGATGTAAAGATCGTGACAGCTGTTACGATACGTTTTACTGAATGAAGTTAGTGCACAGAGCTGTAGGAGACGCCACGTACATACTGAACCTCAGTGTGTTAAAGAAAGGTACATCATCCTTACATAATACTGTGTTTTTCATTCCAGTTTCTTTGCTTCTGTATCTTTGTTCAGACACACACACACACACACACACACTCAGATAAAAGTTAGTTCCTGGTAGTTAACCACGTCACGAAGCGCCTGTCAGTCTGTCAGATGTTATAAAACTTAATTCCTAGAACATTGTTGGGTGTGAAAACAGGGTTGTGTATGCTACCTGAAAGGTGCGCTTCACTGCTGAAGCTGAATGTAGCAGGCTAACGTACGGCAACATGTTCAGCAGTTGTTACATTAACGCAATTTTTCTTTTCACGCCGACCAGCTTCACTCCAGGTCGATGCTATCTCAGCCATCGATAAGCAGGTAGGAGGTGTGTTCTCTGCTCTCTCTCTGCTCCAAAACCCCAACAAAAACGAAAGAAAGCTGATAACGACGGTGTGTGTACGCATGTCTGTGTGCCGCCAAGCATCAAGCCCGTCATAATTACATTAAATAAATTAAATACATAATTCACAGAAGCATTTGTGGACAGTTGTGATCCGTGGATTGGGCCGAGCTGGGCCGCCAACAGAACACATTTTTTTATTCTATTTCTTCGTGCACGTGATTGAAAGTTGCATATGTTTGCCTGTAAACACAGTCTGTCGCTAAAGCACATCACTCGCTCACAGACCCACGTTTTGTCACTTCTGCGGTGTTTTGGTAGATTCCGCCTGTCAGAGTTAGATTGCTCCTCATTTAGCGTGTTCAAGGGTGGGGATTTTGTCTTCAGCATCAGGCGGGGAACAACATCGAAAAGGAAATTAAAAAAAAGAAGGAAATGAATTCCAATATGATGCTAGAACTAAAATATGAGGAGGTGGCCTGATGCTTGAGACAGAAGTCAGATTTTCCCCTCCTGCTAATTAACCCTGAAGTTCCTTGTGCAGGCTGCATAACATAACATTCTTATCTGCTGAAATACCTCGGAGCAAGGCAGTTACGGTAAGCAGTAGTCACGCTGGAGGCCTCTGACCAAAGCTAAAAAATAAGCTCACGCCAGAGGCAGGTTATAAAAAAAATGGTCAAAGCCGAAGCAGCCGAAGCCAAGATTTAGATTTCAGTCCCTACGAGGACGGATTAATCTCCACAAACACCGGATCACCAACAGTTTGTCATTCTGTTGAAGAACTACATACGTTGACATTTTTGACATCAGTGTGCGTAAATCTTCTCAAAGGCCCCAACGCAAATTACCCAGGGGGCAAAACCCATATTTTTTGGAAAACCAACACGGAATGTTGTAAAAGGTTTCACACCAGAAATGATATATAGGACCTTAAAGGATCACAACCTGGGTGGACAACCCGGTCAACTAGCTACTGGAAAGCTACAGGGGGCCAAAACCCCCCTTTTGGGGACATATTCCTGGCGAAATTTTGTAAATGCAAATATTTAGGTACTACAAAGGCATAAATAGTCCTACAACTTTAAAATTTGGCAGAGAGTATCCTGACACATAGGGGAAAGCAGGAAAAAAAGATGCTGGGGTTTGCTGCAACTCTAGTTTAAGATATCACCCTCAACATCCCAAAAAAGACAAAAAAAAGTACTGTTCGCCTGACAAATTCTCATGAAAATTCATATTTTTCAACACTTTATGGTGAGTATCTATACCTAACATATATACAGAAAACTTCCCTAATTCATGAGCTTCAATTTGAGTCCAAGATGGCCTTTCTATCTCAAAGATTGCACTTGCTGTGACCAAAAGTCTTCTCTATACCCAAAATCGAGAAAACTGAAAACAGAAATAGAATGTTGTAAAAGGTTTTGCGCCAGAAATTATATTTAGGACCTTCAAAGATCACAACCTGAGTAGACAATCCAGTCAACTAGCTACTGGAAAGCTACAGGATACCTAACATATATACAGAAAACTTCCCTAATTCATGAGCTTTAATTTGAGTCCAAGATGGCCTTTCTACTAGCTACTGGAAAGCCATAGGGTGGGTCCAAACAATGCAACCCCTTTGTGAAAAAAGAATCAATTATACCGGCATGATCAGACTCCATTCTATTTCTGAGTGATTATTTGGAGATAGATTTGGAGAGATCATTCTATAAAAAACTGAGCCAACCTATCGAAATAGCACAAAATACACTTTCAGATGATGCCTTGGTTAAGCAGCTTGGTTCCCACTAAAGCTACATGAGGGAACTGTGCATTTTGTGGTCTCCCCAAAATGAACAAGCAGTGCACTTGTGGTCTTCTGGATTGCTTGCTGTTCAAAATAGGTAAATATACTTTAAAAAATTATTTATTTATAAAATACTGAAGGATTTACATCAATATTATAAATACAGAAGGACAATATGTATGTTTGCCACCTATACTAATTTTAGATTTTCTGATGTTTCAGTAATTGAGAGAACTGTTTCAGCTTGCTAGCTAGCTAGCAGCTAACATTCAGCTAACATTCTGAAAGAAACTGTAAGTCCCTTGTACTGTATTTTTCATTTTATCAATATATATTTTTTATCACTGATTGAGAGTATTCCATGTGACGTACCAACCATTTGTTGTCTGTGCAGTGCTGTATGGGGTTGATGCCACAAGCACACCATGCAACATCTATACCGTATTTAGCACAAGTAAAGAATAGAGTAAGTATATTGAGACAGGTCTGCACTACATATGCTTAAATATATTTTTATAGAACATCATATTCAGTGGCGGCTGGTGGTGAAATTGATTGGGTGGGTTAACAAATAAATTATAGCCATAGAATAGCTTAAAGTAAAAGTAACATCCTCTCTCTCTCTCTCTCTCTCTCTCGCACACACGCACTGTGATCCACCTCATTCATGTTAGCGCCTGCCATTTTTCTTCTTCTTCTTCTTCTCTCCCATCTTGTCATTGGTCTGAAAACAGCGATGTTGGGCTAAATGAAATCAGCCCAAATGACAAGTAAATCACGGGGGTGTGAAACGACACCTGTCAATAAGTTACCGGCTGCCAGCCTACTTCTAATTGGTCAGAACCGATTGGCCTGTGGGCTGAATGAAAGTAGCCCAAATAGACAGCAAATGGCGAGGGCGGGACATGGTACCTCACTGATTCTTGAGAATTTGGATAAAACATGTCCCACTAAGAAAAGTGCTAATTCTGTTGGAAATTAATAACATTTTCATGAATAAAAAGAATCAAGGTTATAAGCAGGGGGTCCTTTGCACATATGTAAGCTTCTTTTATAGGTTTGTTTTTAATTTGATTAATTTAATGATTAAATGCTGGCCCATTGCCTACAAAATCAGTTGTCCTCGGATAGGAGATAATCATTTCATTTTGATTAAAAACACAAAAAGTAATAATTGAATTGAATAATATCTTCACCACATGAAAGAGCACATTGTAATATGTATTAAAAACTACAAACAGTGAGTTTTGAACCATATTTACTATTATTTTGTGGTTGCTCAAAATGTGTCCCACATATTCGTCACCACCGTCAGATAAAAAGCAATAAAATCAGGCAACTACAAGATCAACTACATTCCTGAGGACCCCATTTTCAAACCTTCAGCTCTACTGCATGCTTCACTCAAGATCCTGTAAGATTGCTATTTTCTCTCAAACTTGTTCATATTTTTGGACACTGTTACTGTCACAACCATAACATGTCAACACCGTCACTTTTGTATAAAAAATATTAGATTAGATTATGACATAAATGTTTACTTTTTAAGAAGAGGTCTGAAGTAGCTAGCGACAGAGGGGAAACAAGATGGCTAATGTGAACAACTCATGCATATCATGTGAAAGAGTAGGTTTTTGTCACCACCGTCAGATTTTCTGTCTGACAGTGGTGACAAAAACCTCCGTATGGTCCTCAACGGAGGCTAGAATATAATTGTTGATCCATAATGTTTCATAAACCTCTTTTATATATTATTTAATGCAATTCCCCCTATATTGCTTCCATATCGTCCAACCCTAGGGGATGAGGTGTGCCTTCCTTCTCTCTCAATTCACTATTATGCCATGTTCATTTGGCTTACGTCATTTGGCGCGCACACCTACTACCTACCTACATAGCACATAGTATACAATATCCCTTGTAGGCTATGCATCTCCAATGTCTAAAGCCAAATGA
This sequence comes from Lagodon rhomboides, assembly GCA_039737535.1. Lineage (NCBI taxonomy): Eukaryota > Metazoa > Chordata > Actinopteri > Spariformes > Sparidae > Lagodon > Lagodon rhomboides. Next base: position 29,476 of record JBBNBP010000653.1, read on the forward strand.
AAATGGCATGACAACATTTAACCAAATCCAACATTCACTGTAATTCCCCCCAATTTCACAGTCATTACACTCAACTTTATGTATTTTAGGAAGTTATGGCTAGGCATGCTCCTTCTCTCCTCCACAGATAGCCTGTGGAGGAGAGAAGGAGCAGAAACAGGGAATATCAAAAGAAGCGTAGAGAGAAAACACACAGTGATGCAGAGTTAAAGGAGGAATACCTCAGAACGGAAAGGCAAAGATGGAAGAAGAGGGTGGAGGAAGGGAAGATAAAACATATCAATGACTTGAATGAAAGGGAAAAGAGAAGTCAGAGAAAGGCTTGGAAACGTTCATTTATCTTCACGTCCAATATACAGTTTATAGTCCAGTAGAATATGATCTATATTATTTTATAAGTGGGGGGCACTACATGACAGTTAAATATGAGGCCAGTGATGAATTCTATCATATTGCTACTGGTAATGATTTCTTTTTTTACTTATGATGATTTGATATGTGATGATATGGGGATGGGGTACTTTTAATAATGATATTGCCTAATTGTACCTTATATTCCTTGAAAAATGTTTATCACAGTGCTCAGGATTGTTATCTTTTGGACAAAATAGTTAAATAAAGTTGATAAGCAAGAAGCCATTGACTTGAGTTGTATAAATGTTGGAATTTTATGTTGTAATGAGGCCACTGTCACCACTGTCAGAGGGCGTTTTATTTGTTTTAAATGAATATGCTTACAATATGTTTCTTCAGTGCTGTTGAGTTATTAAAGTAATAGTCTCTTTTAATACAAAAATATGTTTGTTAAATAAAACAGTACTTTTTCTATTTAGGCTTAAAGTAAACGTTGTATGATGTCAGATCTTTTAAAGGAGTCCACGTGAAACAGTATAAAAAATGAACTAAAGTGAATATTCAACATTTAACAGCATATATGTGTACTAAGAATGCCAGATAATGATTTAAAAACTCTAAATACATATTAAACCAACTAAATAAAAAAACAATTTGCTTTTTATTGTGTCTGACGGTGTTGACAAAAACAAAGTCATAACTGGAAAAACACCTATTTTATGAAAAAATACAAAATGGGGAGGTTGCACCGGTACATTGCTGAACAGCCAAGACCTTGGTCTATATGACATACCTTCAGATTTTGTAATTTAACTAACTTTTTATTTTCAAAATTAAAACCTGTTTTATCCAAATTCTCAAGAATCAGTGACCTGTCAATCATTTACACCCGGAAAATAAAGAAGAGCACCCATTTAGAGATATCCTATATATTTCTTTTAACTATTTGGTGCTGTTGCCACTTTAGGTTTGACTAAAACTAAACTTTAAACAGCAATCTTTTGTATGTTATTTAGACAATAACTTTCTCATCTTTATTGCAAAACATAGGGAGGGCTTAGCCCTGCTAGCCCATTTATACCAGCCGTCACTGATTATATTGTAATTTTTCACAATTTAATCCACTACTTTAAATTTACAATGATATTGACCAGTCAGACGAGTAATTTCTGATTATTATAAGTATTTTTTTGCTGCCAGGAATTTTGATTCTTTCATTATCAAAATAGGATGTTTTTCATAAACACTGAGGCATTGATTTGCACAAATTATAGCAAGGTATTAATTTGGCATGAAGAATTTACCAGTCTACCAGATAAGTTTGACTCAATTTAGTTTGATCTACAACACAGAAAGCCATCAATTAAAGGGTGGTATGAAAACCACCAAAGTTATGCAAATTAGGCCATATTTATTTAGATAATGACTCATTTGCATATTTAAACACAATATTTCTGAAAACTTGTAATACAAAAAATATAGTCTTAATTCAAGTAGTCAACTGGGTAAGTTTCATGGTGATATCTATTAGGTTTTTTTGTTGTTGTTGTTTATACCCTATTCAAATGTACCATTATGCCTATATGGGGGTAGGTTTGTTTGTTTAGACCCATCCTGTAGCTTTCCAGTAGCTAGTAGAAAGGCCATCTTGGACTCAAATTAAAGCTCATGAATTAGGGAAGTTTTCTGTATATATGTTAGGTATCCTGTAGCTTTCCAGTAGCTAGTTGACTGGATTGTCTACTCAGGTTGTGATCTTTGAAGGTCCTAAATATAATTTCTGGCGCAAAACCTTTTACAACATTCTATTTCTGTTTTCAGTTTTCTCGATTTTGGGTATAGAGAAGACTTTTGGTCACAGCAAGTGCAATCTTTGAGATAGAAAGGCCATCTTGGACTCAAATTGAAGCTCATGAATTAGGGAAGTTTTCTGTATATATGTTAGGTATAGATACTCACCATAAAGTGTTGAAAAATATGAATTTTCATGAGAATTTGTCAGGCGAACAGTACTTTTTTTGTCTTTTTTGGGATGTTGAGGGTGATATCTTAAACTAGAGTTGCAGCAAACCCCAGCATCTTTTTTTCCTGCTTTCCCCTATGTGTCAGGATACTCTCTGCCAAATTTTAAAGTTGTAGGACTATTTATGCCTTTGTAGTACCTAAATATTTGCATTTACAAAATTTCGCCAGGAATATGTCCCCAAAAGGGGGGTTTTGGCCCCCTGTAGCTTTCCAGTAGCTAGTTGACCGGGTTGTCCACCCAGGTTGTGATCCTTTAAGGTCCTATATATCATTTCTGGTGTGAAACCTTTTACAACATTCCGTGTCGGTTTT
>JBBNBP010000655.1:0-64278 GCA_039737535.1 Lagodon rhomboides
TTTTTAAAAATAAATTCAGACACATAGGGGCAACAAGAGGATTATATTACATGAAATCAATATAAGAATATAACCAATCATACAAATACAAATTTTTCACTATTATATATATCTTTATGAAAAACTATCCTGTAGTCTGGATCTCCATGAGCAGGGTCTCTCTGAGCTAGGTCTGTCTGCATTAGACTTCTCGGATCTGAATGTCCCTGACTGTGTCCTCTGCTTACTATTAATAATCAATGTATAAAATCACACCTATGATTAACAATCAGACAAATGTTTACTACTGATAACAAACTCAAAAGTTGGATTAATTTAACAGTGTGCACTGTGCTGCAACTGTCAGTAAACAGTTAACAGTGTGCAGTACTACAAGCAGTCACAGAATACAGCTAATGAAAGCAATAAGTACAAAAGCAGACAGGTTGTAAGTCCTTAGACCTAAAACGGGTTATAGATGCTGTGATTACCTTAGACCTCGTCAAGTGGTTGCTGGAAAAACTAGCTTTACTAGGATCCCTCATTATCCACACAGGTTTTCCCAGGTGAATGCTAAGATATTGTACGTGCTACCACTGTAGGCTACTTAAACGCTGCTCTACAGAGCTTACAAACAGCCTGATTTTTGTCCAACTTTCCTTTCTTCTTATGAAATCCAAATAATTTCCAACCTTTTGATTTTAGATTTGACAGTGTATTGTAAATTTTGTCGGCTTTGTCGGACATGTTGCTTTTGCTTCCTTGGCAAAGCTATGCTAACGTTTCTGTGCCGCATCTCCTGAGACTCTCCTGCTGACCTTTGAACTTTTACGAGAGTTTGAAAATGCTCAATGGAAGTAGCAGCATAGCAGCTTCATCTCGACCGATTCATAACTTTAAAATCAGGCCATCGACCAGTTCACAGTACATTTAGATTGATCCAGAGGTCCACGAATAGGTGAAGTCGTATCTATAAAATTATAAACCGAATTCCAATTCATATCGGTGATTTGTTACACCCCTACTTAACTGTAGAACAATATCAGTTATAATACTCTGTGACAAGTTAAAGTTCGAAGTTCAGCAAATGACAGATCCAATTTAATGCTAATTAATTCATGTTATAATGTGGAGATATACTGAGATGCACTTCTCTTTTGACAGACGTCCCTCCACCAGAAATAACAGTTCTCAGTGTTGGTCAGGAGACTGTTTCCTTTGGTATACTACCCACAGATGACTCTGTTAAGTATACACTGGAATTAGACTACTCCTGTGACACACAGAGAGACAGTTTGATCAGACATGACTCCAGCCCTGTGGAGGTTGAGGGACTGATTCCTGGGGCTGAGTATATTTTCAGCATCACAAGGATTGCAGACAATGGAAATCGAAGCAAAGCAACCCCGCTGTCTGTCATTACAGGTAAATCCCAAAAACAAATTAATAAGTTTGTATTGGTTAGTTCCAGACTTGGCAGTCAAACTGTACTTGAAAGTGCAGGCAAACATTGAAAGAACTTCAAATTCCAGTTGTAACTGAAACAGTTATTTTGTTCCCACAGAGCCCAGCCCTCCTGAGCAGATTGCAGTCTATCAGGTCAGCAGTGAGTCACTCTCTCTGCGATGGGACCCCCCTGCTGGTGACGTGGAGAGTTACATCGTAACGTGTTGCCATGACGGAGAAATTGTGCAAGAGATGACAACGGACACAAACAACGTGACTCTCAGCAACCTGAGTCCAGGGGTGTGTTACTCTCTGCAGGTTTCTGCACAACTGAGGAATGGAAGAAAAAGCGAGCCAGCTGTAACATCTGCACACACAAGTAAGTTAAAGAAAATCACAGTTGAAATAAATAATGAAGAATGCTTTTTTTTTAAGTCACACTTTTTGTAGCAACAAACACATTTCTATCACAAGGATCAAATGAGAGGAATATATTGCATGAAAGCAAATATAGTCCTACAGAAAATACTCAAAAAGTGAGTAGTCCACCACAAAAAACTTCTCAGGGCGATGTCGGTTTGTATTGATGGTGACTGAATTCTGGATGACAGCATGTGGTACCATGAACATCCAGAATTTATAAAAAAAAAAAAAAGAAGTTTATTCTTCTTTCTTCCTGACAAGAGATGCCAGAGATGGTATTTAATACCTCAGTGACATTGACTAATTATTATTATATATTATTAAGTTCACCAAAGACTCAGTAGGGAGGTCTCACTGAGTTGGCGACTTTTCTACATTAATTTTGGTGATTTTATTTTCTATACAAGTTGTCAGAGACAGTGACTGCAACAACACAATAGCGGAAGGCAACAAAGACTTGTTAGTTTAAGTTTTTTAATCAAAATTGCGTCACATAATCAGTGCCAGTAAACTGTGGGAGCTGCCGGGGAGAGACGGAAGTGTGACGAAGAGTCAGTGGGACAGATAGAGTGATAGAGATTTTACCACGTAAAAATGGTCACGGTCATTTTTCCTCATGTAAATTGCCAAAGACACTACCACATTACTGTTGTTTGGTTTTGTACTGTTGCTTTAGTGGGTTGAAGTGTAAGACATTTCTCTTTTATTATGAGAGAGATCCAGTGAAGGATCTGTTTTGTTGTCTGACTGTGTACTGTGTACGCCATAAAAAAACTTCACACCCCTGTCCTGCGCTGCCAGCTTACCCTTACACACAGGCATAGATTCATCTCTGTTGCAGCTGTTACTACCTCCACTGGTGGATCAGAGGCTAAATGAAACTGTCCCCCCATTATCCCCCCATATTAAAAAAAAATATGCAAACCGTACAAATCACAGCAAGATATTTAATATCACTGCGGACATACCATTTGGTCAATCAAATCACAAATCACCAATTACTATCTAGAGAATGTGTCCATGTCCATTTTGGTAATATTTAAAGACAGACTTTTTTCAGCTTTTTTTAGGAAAAATTGGAGATTTTTCATGATTTTTTTTTTTAAAGTTTACTAAATTTTGTAGGGGGTGCCATTAGGCCATTTTGCCCAATTCTGAAACTCAGATGTTTTCAGGCCGGGACTCTGATCAAGCATTTGAAATGGGGAAGAATGGGGAATTTCCAATCTATAGTTGCAGTCAAAAGCTTACAGAAAATGTATATCATGGTAGGTTTTAGTCCCATTGATTTCTACAGCTCTCATTTTTCTGTGATGGAATGAGTGGCACACATACTACTTTGTCACAAAAAACATTCATTCATAAAGTTTGCTTCAAATCTAAATTTATTAGGGGTCTTATGAAAATGTTACCAAATCTGCTGGCTCAAAAAATATACATACAGCAACTTCAACAATCAATTTAGGTGATTATAGAAAGCTGTGTGAATCAAATTGTCTTTGTAGCATGACCTATTAACTTCTTGAGTGAGTGATTAAGATTGATAATGGCTGGGGACTTTTCTGGGACCATTTTAATAGGGCTTGTTTGATACACCCACTAGATTCAGCCAAAAACAGTACAATGCGAAAGTCTAATGACCTTAGTATTGATCCGAAAGAGAGCGTTGTTGATTTAAACAAGTCAGGAAAGTAATTTGGAGCCATTCAAAGCACTTACAGGTCCCAAGGTCAAGTGTGCAAACAAATGTTTGTAAGTACAGCCACGGTCAGGAAGAAAATGCAAACTACTAACTGCTGCTGACAGAATACTGGGTGAGGTCAAGAGTCAGGGGAAAACCACCAAAAAGCAAGTATGCAATGAACTGGAAGCTGCTGAAAGGTGACAGTGTCCACAGTCAAGTGTGTTCTGCATCAACATGGGCTGAGAGGCTGCCGTGCAAGAGAGAAGCCCTTGATCCAAACGTGGCACCTGAAAGCTCAGCTTAAGTTTGCAGCTGATCACATGCACAAAGAAAGAACCTTCTGGAGGGAAACTCTGTGGTCAGATGAAACTCAGATTTAGTTGTTTGGCCACAATGACAATGACAATATGTTTGGAGGCCTTTCACCTGGTAGTGGTAGTAATATGCTATGGGGCTGTTTTGCTGCCTGTGGATCTTGTGCTCTAAAGAAAGTAAATGGAATAATGATGAAGGAAGATTATCTCCAAATTATTCAGGAAAACATAAAATCATCAGCCAGAAGATTGGGTCTGGGGTTCAGTTGGGTGTTTCAACAGGACAATGATCGCAAACACACATCAAAAGTGTCTAAATCAGGCTAGAATTGTGCCAATTACTGTATGTATATTTTTGAGCCGGTAGATTTGGTCACATTTTCAGAAGACCCATGGTGAATTTAGATTTGAAGCAAACTCCATTAATGTTTTTTGTGACAAAGTAGTGTGTTCCACTCATTCCATCACAGAAATTTCAGCTGCAGAAATCACAGGAACTGAAAACTGCTGTGATATACATGTTCTTTACAAGTGTATGTAAACTTTTGACTGTATGTTTCATGAAATCATCTACTCTATGACTGGTTTTAAGTAACAAACATTTTCATATCCACAGAGACACAAATGAAGAGCTTATTGGAGGGTCTGGGGTTGGAGCAGCACTACAAAGAGAAGCTGTCGCTGAGCACAATACTTCAGATTGAGGAGAAGACCATCACTGATGAACCTGCCAAGTGTAATTCAGATCTTCCTTGGTATTTTCTAAAGAAACTGAAGATGGTTAATGTGACAGCTAGGAATGTGAAATGTACATCTGCATGTGAGTCAACCTGTGAGGCTGCATCAGGGAATACAGAGTCAGATTTTGATGATCTGCTTAACAATGAACATTCAGGTGAAATGCTAAATCCACTTGACATAATCACAGCTCTCTTTCTGTGCTCTGATGGTTTTGTACAGCAGGAAATTGCTCTCAAAATGTCCATGTGTCAGTTTTCTGTGCCTCTGCTGCTCCCTAATTGTGACACAAAGCAGTGCACACTCATGCTTTGGGCCATGAGAGACATTGTTAAAAAGTACAGACCTCAGTCACTTTCAGAATCCAGGGGCTTTATTGAAGACAGGATTGTTGTCTCTGAACTTCCAATGATATCTTTTGTGAGACTGGGTGAGTGCTCCTTGTCCAAGTCAGAGGTCCTCAATAAGCTTCTGAGCAATCCTCAGCAGTACCATGACACCTTTGTTCACTCTAACATGGAGTGTGGTGACAGTCCAAGGAGAATATCCAATGGATTGGCTGAAGTTTCTTGGTACCTTCCTTGTGGGAACAAAAACATGGACATTTTCAGTGAGCCAGTAGCTGTAGCTAACCTTCGTGGGGACATTGCTTCATTTGAAACACAATTTTCCTTTTTGTGTCAGACATCTGCAGCAGTTTTTGTGTTCTTTGACAGTCTGGACTCTGACTGGGAGCTGCTTGTGAACCAACAACACAAGGAGGAGATCTTCTTGGTGGGAAACCATCAAAGCAGTTGCTTCAGTATGGATGGTCTAAAGAAGGTAGCAACCAAGTTGGGCTTGACTAAAAACAACATCATTCTTAATACTAATCAGAAGAATGATGCAGACTTTGTCAAAAAATTCAGGAAAACAATCAGCAATATAGTTGAGAGCTCAAGGATGAAAATGAGCATTGAGCAGATGGCTGACATTGCCCATGAACTGGGAATCTGGGTTGATGAAGACTGTTCAGAGTGCCAGAGTGCCAAGAACAATGCAGATGCCATCACTGCAGAAATTAAAGACATCCTTGAATACAAAGAGGTGCAGCTACCCTTGCAAGGCCAAATATGGAAGGAACTTACAGTCTTAGAGAAGGAAGAATTTAGGCTTCGAAAAGTAACTAGGTCTGAAAACATAGAAAAGTACAAAAGTGATCTTAAAGAAGATAAAGAAAAACTTAGGGAAAAACAGAACTCTTGTGGCATGTCAAATGCAATGACATGTTTCATCGATGCAATATCAAGCCCAGGGAAAGAGAGATCCTATTTCCTGAAATGGATGCGAATGAACCTCAATAACTTGTCTAGAGAAAAACTGTCTGACCTCAGGGAGGAGTACAAAGAAAAATCCAGAAATTTTGACAACAAAGAGGAAATCAAAGAGATTGACAGACAGCTTTCCAACAGCTCACTGGGGACTGAACACTTCTTCCGTGAAATGGGGCAGATCTATGAAGCTTCACTTTCCCTTCCAGAAACAGACCCATCACGTCAACAGTTACAGCATCTGCCTAAGCTATGTGCAGGATTGTTGCTTGATGGATTTCCCCTTGAGCTTGTAGATGGAGATGCATCCAACATACCTCTCAGATGGGTGAGTGAGGTTCTCTCTCAGCTCAATTGCCTGGTGTCTCCTAAGAACAAGATACTGGTGGTCACAGTTCTTGGAGTTCAGAGCACAGGGAAGTCCACTCTCCTCAACACCATGTTTGGAGTGCAGTTTGCAGTCAGCAGTGGTCGATGCACTCGAGGTGCCTTCATGTTGCTCATCAGAGTCAATGATGATGGTAAAAATGTTCTCAAATGTGACTACATTGTGATCATTGACACTGAAGGCTTAAAGTCACCAGAACTCGCACAACTGGACAACAGCTATGAGCACGACAATGAGCTTGCAACCCTTGTTGTGGGGCTGAGTGATATCACCATTATCAATGTTGCAATGGAGAACTCAACAGAAATGAAAGACATCCTACAAATAGTGGTGCATGCTTTTCTCAGGATGAAAGAGGTGGGCAAAAAGCCCAAATGTCAGTTTGTCCACCAGAATGTGTCAGATGTTTCAGCCCATGAGAAGAACTTACGAGACAGGAAACTGCTCTTGCAACAGTTAAATGAGATGACGCAGGCAGCAGCCAAAATGGAAAAGAAAGAGGAGAACAAGAGCTTCACTGATGTGATGGAGTACAGTCCAGACACTGGGAACTGGTACGTTCCTGGTCTCTGGAATGGAAATCCACCAATGGCACCAGTCAATGCGGGGTACAGTGAGGCTGTTTATGAGCTCAAGAAAAACATTATCCAAATGTTAGGAAGTTGTGAGTCGTCTGCTAATAATATCTTGGAGTTTACAGAGTGGACAGAAAGCCTGTGGAATGCAGTGAAACATGAAAACTTCATCTTCAGCTTCAGAAACAGCCTGGTGGCTGATGCATACATGAAGCTGTGCACAGAATCCAACAAATGGGAATGGGAATTCAAAAAAGAGATGTACTCTTGGGTTACAGAAGCTGACACAAGAATTTCCAACTTTGGCACAGTGGCTGGAAAATCTGAGACATCCAACATGTCAGACTTTCTCACTTGTTTGAAAGGTGAAGCTTGTGTTGTGTTGTCCAAATGGGAAACGAAGCTTCTTGAAAATCTGGCAAAGTACTTCAAACAAACAGATGGTCCTGTCTATCTAGTTGAAAGATACAGAGAAGACTTTGCAAACAGTACAAAGAGCCTTCGACGAGAAATGGAGAACTCTGTGTTCAATCAGCTCACAGCAGCAGCTGACATCAGACAGGGTATGGCAGAAATTGACAGAATCAAGGACAATCACAAAAAACAGTTAGAGGGAAGAGTATATGCATTGATTGAAGAATGTCGGCAAAATAAAGTCAAGATGACAGATGAGGAGCTTGACGAAAAATTTGATGAGATGTGGAATAAAACACTCGACGAACTATCATTTCCGAAGCAAAAGCTCACAGATGTCATCGCAAGAGTGACTTCTGACTTGAGAACAAATCTGTCACACAGGGGCGGTGGTGCATCTAAATTGTTAAGTCAAAAAAACCTGCAAGATTGTGGACAGGTGCCTTTCAAATATACTGTGGAAGGACGGTACAAGCAGTTTAAACACAAAGTCAGCAAATTCTTTAATGTTGAAGATCACGTAATGGCTTTACAAGAGATAGCTGACCGCATCATCACTGACTGCACAGAGTTTGTGACTGACAAAGTGAAAAGAAAAAACAACTACCACGACACTTACATCCAGGAGATCCTACACATGATTGATGAGAAGCTGAAAAACAGTCAGAATGGGAAGATAGAGATCCAGTTTGAAGTTCCTCTCAAACAGCACATCTGTGGATTTGCAGCCAGACAGTTTCAGAAAATGCATGAAGATTTCCTGCGTGAGAATGATCCCTACAGATGTCTGAATCAAAACAAAGAAACCTTTTGTGATGGTTTTAAAACTCTGTTCCATGAAGGAGACCAGTGCCAGAAGAAAGCAGAAGAATTCACAGAACGCTGTTTGAGGCCTGCAGTGGAAGACTTTATCAACCGCTCCTTGGGTCCTGATATCATTGGTGAAATGAAGACAAAGTTTGAGTTCAGCACACGTATGTTCTTCCAGTATTCAATTTTACTGGATTTGCTCTCAAAGAAGGACTTTGGAAAGTATCAGAGCTACATTTGCTCATATGAGGAGTATGCCAACAAATGGGTTGTTGATAGCATCTTGAAACATTTCTCAAATGGGTCTACAATGTTTGAGTTTGAAGATCAACATCTCCAGTCAAGAATCAACAGCATAAATATTGCTATCAACAAAGCTAAAACAGAAAAGAGTGCCAACCTGAAGACATTTGTTGAAAATGTCTGTCAGAAACTTGGTGATAAACTGGTCATTTCCCAGGATGCTCTTGGTGCTTTCATGATCCTGAACAATGCTGACCAGGAACAGTTTGCTCACTGGCTCACTGAGTGTGTGAAGGACATGGAACGAGCGCTCAGAAAGAAGTTCAAAGAAACAAGCATCCAAATGAAACTAAAAGCTCTTCATGTGAATCCTCAGAGGGAGCTTCTGTCACAAATGATTGGCTGTGGTAAACAGTGTCCATTCTGCAAAGCACCTTGTGAGGCAGGAGGAAGAGAACATACAGAGCACCACACTTCAATACATCGACCAGAGGGTCTGGGTAGATACACGTGGGATGGAACGAAAAAACTTGTCATTGACATTTGCTCTTCTTTGGTGATCAGTGACATGCGTTTTCGCTGCGCTGCCACAAATGGTGAATGGCACCCTTACAAGCGTTACACAGAAATTTACCCAGACTGGAAAATTGCCCCAGATGCAAGCCTTCAGGCATCAGACTACTGGAAATATGTGCTGGCAAGGTTCAATGACAAGTTTGCAGAAGCATATAATGCAAAGCCTGCTGATATTCCATTAACTTGGAAAAATATCACATACAAGCAGGCAGAGGAGAGTCTGAAAAAGACATTCAACATCAAGTGAGGTTCCCACCATTCATTACACGCGCACAGATGTACATCTTCCTTTCATACATATTTAGATTGCTATTATTTGATATGAAACAGAAGAGAATCAGACACAAGATGACAAGGCTGAAGATATTCTCAGTATATGTAGACATTTTGCCACTCAGTACAATGTGGAGATCAGATTAAATCACTGCAGATCTGTAGAAATCACTGCTCATCTGTAGCACTGATTGCAATAAACATGTTTTGTCAAAATAACCTGTTTTATCACCTCATCAACATAGCTGTTTTTGATAATTTGAGTCTATATACATGTGAGGAACATACCAAATGTTTCCAGTTTGATTTAATCTGTTTTTGAATTAATGATCGTTGTGTGACAGATTAATGTTATTGTATTGCCACCAAAAATACCAATGCAAAATTAATCAAGGCAACAAGTAACAAACATTGTTTTCTTATATCGTTTATGTGTTATGTATATGTGTATGATGTCAAATACTTATACTTTCTGTGTTTTACAAACTCTTCACATGGCAGAGCACAAAGTAGTTTTTTCCTGATTAAAGATGTTTTTTTTGTTTCTGTGACAAATCCAATGTTAAGTAGTAGTAATCTTCTTTATACATCACTCTGTCTGCATTTGGTATTATTGTAAAAGGACTTAATTATATGTGACTATTAAGTCAAAATGTAGAATCGGTTAAGTATCTGCAAAATATTTAATTGTGTCCATTATTCAGTCTAAACGTCAACATTTAGGTTACAAATGACAGTTTGTTCTTATCTAATTGACTATGTGTTTTTTCTAAAATCAGAATTTTGAGTTTTCATTTCTTCGTCTCTGATTCTGAATATTTGCATTTTTAAAATAAATCAAATGTCACTCATTCTATATGTGATAGTTAACATGTATACGTTACTCCCTCCTGTTAACTGATTCAATAAAGAGACAAAATTGTCAGATCTGCTATGAATGTCTTTAATGTTTCCCAGATCAGAATCACAGCATACAGTGTATAATGACTTCACCAATAATCACTTCATTTATTTATATAGTTTTACTATACCTTTTTTTAACAATCATCTTTTTAAAAATCCATTATTTAACATTTTTCTTCATCTCAAGTCTTGGGTTTCTGAATTCAACAAAGAATGTAAAAACAAGACAACAGGTGCAACTTTGCAATGGAGACCAAGCTGAAGGTTAATGTTGAGTGTGTCACTGTCTTCATGTATGTTTGCCTCTGTGGGATGTTTTGTCTGTTTGATTCGTACACATATAAATGTACAGCATCTCTTCCAGATGTTCTGTCCGTCTCTGTCCTGCCACCCAGTTTGGTATTTTTCTTCACACATCCATTTTCCTCAGAGTGGGCAGACTGCAGTGAATCTGTCACAATAGCGCCCTCCAGTGTTAGCTTATAAAATAGACAAGGAAGAAGAAGTCAGGGAAGGTACACCTTATCAGAGGATAACCAAAGGAAGGGGGATAGGGGGTTTGTTTGTTCATCTTCAGGGCAGACATTTTTCTTTTCCATCTATGTCTATTGTCATTTTTTATTTGAAATTGTTAGGGTTTGTGCAGAGATTTCTGCGCTGTTTTTTTTCTTCTTACATTTAAAATTATTCAAGATATCAGAGAATGGCTAACTTCATGAGGTTCATCAGTTCTAGCATAAACTGATCGCAGAACCCAGTTAAATTGAAAAAATGCTTGACTTATCTTAAATCTCAACAAGCCGATGTGGCCTTTATACAGGAGACCAATCAGGTTGACTCAGAGTTTATTCAATTTAAGTGAGACTGGGTTGGCCGGATATTTCATAGCTCTGACTCCAGCAGAAAGTGCGGGTCGGGGATACTTGTACACAAAAATCTGAACTTTGTAATGATGAGGCAACATAAAACAATATGTGTGGAGGCCAAGATAAATGGAATTACCATTAATCTGTGCAACTCATACAATATAAATGAGAAGGGAAGAGACATTCTATAAAATAAATAAAATGCTGGGGGATATATTGGATGGACATTTAATCATTGCAGAGGATTTCAATCAGGAACAAGATGGGATTCTAGATAAAACTAGTAATGTGCCAAAATTCTAGAAAGGCCGTACATCTGCTGATGAAGGATCTGGGCCTGGTTGATATCTGGAGGCTTGTAAATCTCAGAGAAAAGAACATACCTTTTATTCGCACAATCATGAAACACATTCGCAAATGGACTACTCTCTGTTATCACATGACCTCACAGAAGGGGTGGTGGACTGTACAACTGGGCCTGTTGTGGTGACAGATCATGCTGCTGTGCAGTTGGGCATGAAAATTTGGACAGATGTGATGAAGAAATGCAGGTGGAGGCTAAATGTGTCTTTACTTCAGGATCAAACATTTAACAATGCATTAAGGAAGACCTCAAATGTTTTATCTGAGGCAAACATAGGTTCACCAGAGAAACTTTGCACTATATGGGAGGCTTCAAATGCCTATGTAAGAGGCAAAATTATAGCTTACTCAAGTAAAAAGAAAAAGGAAGCAGAAAAAGGCATTAGCAGCAGACAATCATACTGACTGCCCTCTGTGTGAGCTGAAATTCTAATTAAAATGACACATACAGCGAAAAAATAGAATATGTAATGTTCAGGTTGAAAGGTAACTTTTATGAAAGTGGAGAAAAGGCAGGCAAATTGTTGGTGAGGCAGTGGATACAAAAAGGCACAAGCTATACAATACCAGCTATAGAAAATTAAAATTTGGATGTAGTGACCGGTGGTAGAGAAATGAATGATGTATTTCATGATTTTTCATACCAGACTTTATAAATCGGAAACTCATTTGGGATTGGACAGGTAACCAGTAGAATATTTAAAACATATATCAATATACTGCCGCCCGTACTGACTGAAGCCTTCACATTAGTGACACTGCTGGACACTTTTAATGAGGCTTTATTAACACAGATGTTGAAGAGAGACAAAAGACCCACTGAGCCGAGTAGCTTTAGACCCGTAACTCTGATAGATGTGGATAGTAAAATTCTTACTAAAGTGCTTGCAACATGGATAGAGAGTGTTTTGCCACATGTCACACCAGCAGACCAGGTTGGCTTTGTTAAAGGGCTCATCATCAGACAATGTTGGACGTTTATTACATATTATCTGGTCTAGCTGCAATGAAGACTCACCCATAAATGCCTCTTGAACTGACACTGAAAAGACGTTTGAATGGAATGGGTCTTAATCATGCAGACATTGTAAATATTTGGCTTTGGGGAGGGATTTTTAAAATGGGTTAAAATTATTCATTCATCACCGAAAGCATCTGTTGTGACTAATGGCCACCTCTCTTCAACGTTACAAGAAGGTCAAATCAGAGAGATCCTCTTAGTCCTCCTCCTCCAACATGTTTTTCATCAGTTGTTACTGCTTTTCAATTGAAGTGGATTCCAGAGGGTGTGAAGTAGTTGCTTTAGTGACACCTGGTGGCAAAAATGTTTTATCCCCAAGAAGACATAACTGAGGGGAGTGTCGCAGTGGCTGTTCTACCCATTTACCCAGTTTCACCAGCACCTCTCTCCAACAGGAATAACCACAGGGCAGTCTGCCCACTGCATCCTTTCATTTCCAACAATTTTTATTTTGTATCAGGCCACCATCATTGACTGCATTTTAAAGAATAATGAGAGTTTATATCAGGAGGAGATCAACAGCACAACAATGTGCTGCTCAATGTCATGAAACTAAGGTGCTGATTGGTGATTTGCAGGAGGCAAAGACAGCTTTGTCTACATCACTGGAGCTGAGGTGGAGCAGGTGAATAGTTTCAGGTTCCTGGGAATGAGCATCACAGAGAACCTATCATGGTCACCATGCATCACTACTGTGGCATAGAAAGAAGCAAAGCAAAGGCTTTACTTTCTAATAAAACTAAAAAGGGGCAACATTTTTGAGACAAATTATTGTCAGCTTTTACAGAGGAGCAAAATAAAGCCTTGCACTAACTATTCCACAAATACCTCTCAATTGTAAAAGATACCAGCTGGCTCAGAACTTAAATCAATATTTCCTCAGTGTTGTCTCACCATTACATTAGCTCCAGAGTGCAGCAGGGAAGGCTGGATGATTCGTAACTAACTGAACCAATGAATACTGTGCACATATAACATCAAGTAGGATTTTAGTTTTCATATAGTTGACACAATCACTGCAGTGAACAGGATCAGTTGTCTCACTTATACTGTGGACTGCATGGAGTGCACACACACAGCTCCTGCTCAATTACACTCTATGTCCTTATTGTGAGTCCTAATCATAATGCAGGCCAAATGTACCTTAACTAAATTTCACTATCCCAGGGTGGGGGTACCACTGACTGTCATGGTCATTTTGGTAAGCTAAGCAGTCAGTCTGATCGCTGTAAACCTATAAATACTGCATGCACCGACTTTCGCTGTCTTCGCACTGCTGGAGGACAACATGAATGAAAGTATTAACAATAGCCTATGTGCTTTGTAACCTCCACCTCGCTGACAAACACCTTGTTCTCTGTGCCAGAAATATGTATTTTCTTTGTCTTTCTCCCGTTGTGGCTGTGACTCACTGTAAGGAATGACAGATCAGCAGGCTCATTTTCTATGCATCAACATTCATAAGGCATTTTGCATTGACCATTTATGGTTGAATATGGGACATAAAGCAAATCCATGTACGCACATTTTTAAGTTGATTTGGGACTATAAATGGAAATTACGCACTGTTGGGAATACAGTTTCAAAGAAGCAGAATATTTTCTGAGGATTTTAATGAGACCCAAGGACAAGAAGGCTTGGCAACAGGTGATTATAACCACCCAGAATATCATTGGTAACAATCTACCAGGCATCAGTGACATCAGTGAAGTGAGAAGTCTTCACAGAGCCCAAAGGATCGCAAAAGATAACATTCACCCTAGCCACAGTCTATTCACCCCCTTTCCGGATAATATCCATATAATCTCTGTGTAAGATGTGTTCACACATGTTGGTAATACTCTCACTCTGTAATAATGACTGTTTTTTGGTTGATCTCAATACTACATTTTTGTATGTCCTGGTGTACATTTGAGTATGTATTACAGCTGATTAAACCAGCACTACGTGTCGTTGACATACCCGCTCGCTTGCAGTGAATTCACTCCAGACAATTTCCTGCTCTATTCACACATGTGGCTCAACCGGACTGAGGACTAGGGAACTGGCAGGGTAATGTCCTGGGCAAATAATGCAGACATTTGTGTACTATGGATGGATACTATGGATAAATCCAGAGATATGGTGCAGGTGTGAAAGGGGCTATACGTAAGTACACATTGCCATACCACCAGACTACAGAGCAGCTTCTTTCCCTGGACTGCTCAGATCTCCTCAATTCATTGTTTAACACTCACTTTGTTTTCTTCTATGTAGCTAAAACCTACATTTTGTTTTGCAATTTCGTAAAATGACAATAACTTACATCGTAACAATTTTGAAAATGTTTTTTTTTATGCAACTGTGATTTTCTTTAACTTACTTGTGTGTGCAGATGTTACAACTAGCTAACTTTTTCTTCCATTCCTCAGTTGTGCAGAAACCTGCAGAGAGTAACACACCCCTGGACTCAGGTTGCTGAGAGTCACGTTGTTTGTGTCCATTGTCATCTCATGCACAATTTCTCCCTCATGGCAACATGTTGCAATGTAGATCTCAACATCACCAGCAGGGGAGTACCATCACAGAGAGAGTGACTGACTGCTGACCTGATAGACTGCAATCCGCACAAGATGACTGGGCAGTTTGACTGCCAAGCACAAGAGGTATGGTAAAAGACAATGACACATATAATCACTTAATGTACTTTGAAGAACATTTTACCACCTCTCACTCCCTCCAGGAAATACATGGGACCTAGGTTCTTCAATTACAAATGACTTTATTTTCCTCATTCCTCACGAGCCACCATAAATCAAGGTAATTTAATCTTCATTATACAACACAGGGTTGAATAACGAAATGGAAGGTTGTGGAAGGTCAACTTCTCCATGCTACATACATTATTGAAAATATAGGACAAGATATTTCTATACTAATATACATAAACTTGTTGTGTATCTGAATTCCGGGAAACACTGTGCATTAACTTTGATTTGGGTGTGTCTAGCATTGAGTCGTGAAATGAACATGCCTGTGGCAGTTGATGCAGTGTTACCCGGTTGTGTAACTTTTAATATGAAGACGCCGACCACATTATCATCACCAACATTTTGCTGCTATTGAAAGCTACCTGACGCAAATTCAGATACACAGATAAACAAGTTAATGTATACTAGTATAGAATCAACTTGGCCTATATTTTCTGTAATCTATGTAGCATGGAGCAGTTGAAATTCTACTAAACCTTCCATTTCATTATGTAACCCTGTGTTGTATAATGACTATTAAATTACCTTTTACCCATAAGCTATTTATTTAAGAATTTTCTGTGTACAGCACTTTATTAGTGGCCATTCAGGACAGGTGTGGCTACTAACTGATGAATCCACGTGACTCCCATAAGAAGATTTCTCTATCAAACTTTTTAAAGACTTCAGCGGGGACCATGGGTTGTCTTTAATTTCTCTTAATTCTCAGCTACATCTGGCTTGGTACATCTAACAGTACCAATGCAATCAGGCATGCAATTTACTGTCTGATTTTTGTCTGAGGGTTGTTGGGTGTTTAAGGGTTCTTTCTTGTTACTTTCAGGAAGAGGAAGTTAGAATAATCTGGATCACCTGTGAGGTACCTGAGTGTCACCACAATGGAGGGCTCTGATGAGGAGGGAAACAGCTTTTACAACTTGACTTAAATAATACAATTATAAGCCAAACATGAGTTTTTCTCCAGCTATTGTGAATGGGTTATGTTGCCTATATCGCCTATATTATACTGCCATTATTTCTCATTTAATAAGGACTTAAAGGATCCATGCAGTTGCGACTGTGAGCAATTCTATGAGGAAGAAACGGACGCCTCACCAGCACCACAGTCTGACTGTAAGTGTGTCAATAACTGATCCAATTTAATGACTAAATACAAGCTGTAGTGTGGAGATATATAGATAGATGTGCTTTATGTGGAAGGAATTCGTGATGTGATTGACTTTATCCTGCTTATTGCATTAGTTGTGCACTATTAGCCTAGATGAATCCCCCGCTCCCCCGCCCCAGTGGGTGAACCTGTCCCCGCCCTGCCCCCCTTCCCCTTTTCCCACAGACTCTGTGTGAGACTCTCAGCAGCAGCAGAAGCACCTTTATAAAACAGAGGGCGCCCAGCTGCCCGCTCCCCGCACGACAAATGACATCATTGACATGACGTGTAAATGAGCAATACAAAAACCGGAGGAAATGAATGCAAACAATCAAAAAAAAAAAGATGATATAATTTTTTTTATTTATTATTTATTATTATTTATTTGCGGGCGCTCATGCCGCCCCTCCACGACCATGCCCATACTGCCATATGAGAAACCGCCCCTGTGTGAAGAACTTACAAATATTTCCAGTTTGATCTGATGAATGTCATTGTAAAGATGTACACAGTTAACCAAGGCAACAGAGTGACAGAAAATTGTTTTTGTTTTTGTCAAATATATGATATATAGTCTTTCATTGTTCATGTGGAATTCCTGATGTCAAATATATCAAGTCAGCATTTACACAGTAGGACAGAAAGTTGTTTTGCTGACTAAGGATGATAAAACTTTGTTTTTGTTTCTGTGATATTTCTAACATCAACCATAAAAATAATTTTTATTCACGTTTCAGTGATATTGCATACCACTGCAAATAACATCGTCATAAAAAAGAACTTTTTTTTTTTTTAGATGTGATTATTAACTCCTAATTCACTCATTCAGTTAATTAATTTATTTTTTTTCACTCAAAATCAGAAACATACTGTGTACAAGATGATAAGGTTGAAGATAGTGTCACTACATGTAGACATTTTGCCAATCTGGCTTATAATGCGGACATAAAACAACGTCATTGCAAATAGTGCTCATCTTTCACCGAGATTAACACAAACATAGTAGATAATAATAATCTGCTTTCACTGTCTGTTAAGGTTGACCTCATCAATATTTTAAGAGCTTTGTGTGTACTTCGAGTTAATGTAATAGTTAAGGGCATGCAAAGTATTTTCCAGTTTGATCTGAGTCTGAATTTGTTATCTTTGTGCAGGGCAACAAAATGAGAAGCAAGTTTTTGTTTTTCCTTTTTCAAATATCTGATGTTTACTTTTATTGTTTATTTCTGTGAGTTATCTATGATATTACTGAAGTCAAACATTTAAAAAATACATAAACGTATCATTGGTATGCATACCACCATTTTTTCAAGATGTGATTATTAACTTCTAATTCACTCACTTTGTTTGTTTCTTTTATCATTATTATTATTATTTTTTCATCTAAGTGCATATGTAATTTTCTTCACTCAAAATCAGAAAGAGTCACATAATGTATACAAGATGACAAGGTTGAAGAGTGTCAGTACATGTAGACATTTTGCCACAATGGCTTACAATGTGGATATACTGTAAGAGAAAGTCGATATAGTAGATGATAATAATCTGCTTTCACTGTCTGTTCAGGTTGACTTTATCAATATTTTAAGAGCTTTTTGTGTACTTCGAGTTTATGTTATAGTTAAAGACATACAAAATATTTCCAATTTGATCTGAGTCTGAATTTGTTATCTTGTGTGGAAGGCAATGCAACATAATGACAGAAGCCAGTTATTTTTTCTTTTTCAAACACCTGATATGTATACTTTTATTGTTTATTACAGTCCTTTTTTTAAAGTCAGTCTTTACGTGGTATTGTCATAAAAGGACAAAGTTTTTGTTTTAAGGGTGACTTATGTGTTTGTTTCTGTGACGTATCTGATTTCAAGTAATTATTTTCTTGTATACATCACTCAGTTTGCATATGGTATTATTATTATTATTATGGTAAGTATCTGATGCAAAATATTTCAGTGTGTTAAACGATAATTCATTCAACATGTAGCTTTCACATGTCAGGGTCAGGGTTAGTTTGTAGTGGGTTAGGATTAAGGTTAGTTTGTTCCTTATATAAAACAAGGTACAAGATATATTTATTTGTCATGTTTTAAACAGCATTTAATGAATGATTTTCCTAAATCTGAATTTAGAATCTCTTTGTTTATGCTTCTGTGAAGTGTCTGATTCTGAATGTTTGCCATTTTTATAATAATTCAAATGTCAGATAGTTAACATGTATACGTTACTCACTCGTGTTAACTGATTCAATAGAGAGACAAAATTGTCAGACTGGCTATGAATGCCTTTAATGTTTCCCAGATCAGAATCAAGGCAGACAGTGTATAATAACTTATAAAGTAAACAGAAATATCATCACTTTGTTTATTTATATAGTTTTACTATACTTTTTTTTTTTAATAATCATCTTTTCTAAACTCAATTTTTTAACATTTTTCTTCATCTCAAGTCTTGGGTTTCTGAATTCAACAAAGAATGTAAAAACAAGACAACAGGTGCAACTTTGCAATGGAGACCAAGCTGAAGGTTTATGTTGAGTGTGTCACTGTCTTCATGTATGTTTGCCACTGTGGGATGTTAACCATGTACTTCCATTCACCCCTGACCTGACACAGGATCTCTAAATACTGCACCTGTCGTCACTTGTCACAAAAAAGCATTTAATTCATTCCCTCCCTTAACAAACAAGAAACTTAATATTTACAAATATTTTGTCTGTTTGATTCTTACACTTAAAAATGTACAGTTTTGATCCTCTTCCAGATGTTCTGTCTGTCTCTGTCCTGCCACCCAGTTTGGTATTTTTCTTCACACATCCATTTTCCTCCGAGTGGGCAGACTGCAGTGAATCTGTCACAATAGCGCCCTCCAGTGTTAGCTTATAAAATAGACAAGGAAAAAGAACAGAGCAAACTAAATACCTTTGTTTCTGTTCTCACCTCCAGTGGTGTCATTGTAGCTGTGTTGTGGTGAGGTTTGCTTCACAAGCCCTCACTGCCCCCTTACCTTCAGGAGTGAGTACAAAAGGGTTCACATGGATCTGATCAGACGTGTCAGATCATCCGTAGCAAGGTGTCCTCCTGGCAAACATTGTGGGTAACCATGCCTTTTCATGTCCTTATTTACTAGAGATCAGTTCATTCTCCCTTTTGATTTCTACATTTAAGGCTGTTGTCTCATATCCACAGTGCGCACCTGTTCTTGTGCTGCTGTCCATCATCTGTTCCGCAGCATTTATCCACCTGCAGCACAACCAAGTCAGTTGTTTTGTGTTTTACATTGTGCACGTTTCCCTTCCAGTGGGTCTACAAAATCTCTGACAGGAGCAGCCAGGCAGAGGTCCTTTTATACCTGACCTTATGAGGAAAATGTGTGAATCTAATAAACATTGTGTATTTCAAACAAATTAATCAAATGTCTGAATTCTGCATCACAGCAGGGAAGACAACTTTGTTCTGTGTAATATGCCATGTGAGAAAGGTTGCAGCAGGTCTTATGGGGACAATTCCTGTAAACTAAATCTTCATTTCTGAGAAAGCACATGATCATCCAACGGTTTATGGAAAGCGAAAGTAAAAGAGTCTTCACCCATCCCTATAAAGAGACCACTGCAGTGCGGGACTGCATCACCATTGTGCGGGGATGTGCGGTGCTCCATCTGCAGGACACATTTTTCCAATGCAAAGCTGAAAAGAAGAAACTCCTGAACACAAGAAGAGAATTTCTCCACCGGCCCATCTCCTGTACTAAGGTGGGTTTATACACGTTTGTTGCAGTGATTTTTCTGTCATGTGCCTGATGGGAGGATGTGAGCAGACTGTTATTATGTAGATAATATTCAGTAGCAGTCTGCTGTAGGGCTTTCAGGGCTTCCGCTCAAACTTGGCATGCAGTAACCTCAGTGTTACAACTGATTTGTTTTGTACGATCAGCTCTGAAGACTACAGCACGTTATGAAGTGTCACTGTCTGTTGATCAATACACTGTTAGTGCTCTGAATGTGCACAGTGTCGCTGAGGATGACGCAGTTAACGTCAAGCCGTTAGTTTGACATCAGCTCCTCACACTATGTGCGTCGCTTCTCTAGTTCATTAATTCATATTAATTCAAACGGGTTCAAATGTGGACTTATTTTCCATGTAGTAGTCCATGTAAGTCCCGTGAAGCCATCCGCCTAGTAGGTAATCGAATACATTCATGAAGTTATCTGAAGAAAAAAAATAATACAAATAATAATTCTTAGTGTCTGCCCCGTTCTGGTCTCAATTTCGGGAGAGCTGTTGTTGTATCTGGGCTGTCTCCATCAAAGGTGTCGGTGTAGGCTATAGTTTGAAGATAGAAAGAATTCTGCGGAGGCAAGGCTGGGTGGAATGATAGAGCAATCTTTATTGAAACAGATATCAAGCCTGCGTCCGAACCAGTGTGGCCACACCCTGGTGTTCTCAAATCCATGACAAAGTTATACCAAATACTCTGCCATTTGCTCTATCAGAAATCCTCTCTACTTCGATTTTAGGAAATCTACAAGTTACCACACCCTTTCTCTGTTTGTGCGGGCCTTTTTAAAGTCCACTTGCCCGCGCCTACTTACTTCTTCTGATTGGTCACTTTAGTGGATTTGAAGTCCATCTATCCAAATGGAGAGGAAGGGATTGGTCTGTCTCCATTTCCTATAGAATAACTCATCCTCTGTGTGTTACCTAACTCTGTTGATGTCACTCCTCACACCCTAAGAAAGTTCTGTAGGCTACTTATTTGGAAATGTATACATTAAGTCAGCTCCGAACATCTGGAGTGAGAGCCGAACTCAGCTTAAAGCCTTGTATGTATCTTGTCCTTTAATTCACCCTTAACGCACACACAGAGCTGACTAATAACTCCAGGCCCCTGCACATGCAAACTCCACACTAAACACCTTTCTTAACTCACCATAAGGAAACTCAAACTATTACTGTTAAATCATAGCTTAAAAAGTGTCGCCGATCAGATACCTCACTGTCTCTTTCCATAGTCCAGACCAGCGATCCGGGTCCGGACCTAGTCTCGGTCCTTTACAGACCAGCACCTCTAATTGATAAAATATTCAGAATGACGAAGCGTTTCTCTTTTGACTGGCGCAGCTCTTCCAGCCTTTACGGCTCAGTTTTAGCGTGCGCCGCGATACTAACAGACCAAATGCATGCGTTGCACATCATCTCACAGCTACTCAGCCAATCAAATCGGGCGCATTCGGACAAGCGGGGCGACTCGAGAGGGTGGAAAAATGGGAAAATGCACCGTCAGAGGAACACGAGTCAGAAAATAAAATAAATTTGAATTTGTCCCTCCCAATAAAAATACCCCAAATTATTCAAAATTGAACAAATGCATTTTCAGACTTCACATTCTTCACATTTTAGATTCACATCTAAAAAGAAATGATTTAAATGGTGATACAAATAATGTTGGACAAATATATTTCTGACTCCATCTCTGGTCTCCCTCACTACAATGCAAATGAATGGGTAGTTTTCTTACACAGACGCTGAAGAGAGAAGAGTTGTACAGATGAGAAGAGTTATACAGATACAGGATCTCTTCTTCCAGGGAGCCCTGGATAATGACAGATGAAAACAAACCAGGAATGATTTTATATACATTTATGTAAATAAATCAGATTTTGTTGGGTCAACTTGTGTTGTGTTTATTGTGCTCTTAGAACTATGTTTTTTTTTTTTTTTTTTAGAACTATTTACCAGCATAACTGGCATTGTAAAAACATGATCAGTTAGTATACACAACTTGGTTAGGGCTTCATATTTTGATATTCATCCATATCAATTAATCATGCATAAAGCAGTCCCATACACTGGGAGAAAAGGAAGATGGTGAGAAGAATCTGGGAGGGTTGGAGGGAGGAGAAAGATAAGAACATGAGTAGACATTATGCCCGAGACCCTTAAAATTATGATTTACCAATATAACAGTTAAGTAAGCAGTGATAGGCGCTGTTGGCTGTTTAGGACAAATAAACAAGAAAGGTAAGCACAATAAATGATTCCCTGTGCAGTACTTTTTGAATGATATGGCGAGCGTCTACGAAGTTGTGATTTATGGTGGCATGGTATGAGTTTTATACAGGCAAAAAAAAAAAAAATCACCTTTGTGGCCCCCCCAATCCTGACATCAGATCTGCATCCCTGAATCATAATATAATTGAGACATTATGATGTTCTGGACTTTGCTAGAGGACATTTTTATATTTTCTCTGGACCTTTTGGAATTTTAAATGGCCTTGACTGTATTTCCGCCCCCTGCTGTCAGTGTCAGAATTTGACTCTCATCACACTGTATATTATTTTTCTTGAAAACAATAACTATCTATATCCCATGAATTCCTACACAGGCAAATTTGAAGATAGTGCTGAAAAAATCTCAGCAAACTCAACCATAATTTAATGAATTTATTTGTATGATTTTTAAGTGTATTTTCACGACAGATTGTTTTTGTAGACCTATTTGAATATTAAAGACGTGACATTTGAGGGAGGTCACTACGCCTGCTTTAGACTATGAATGTCTAATTCTTTCTCAGATGAGTGGAGTTGTTCAGCTGTTACTGCTTTAATCTACACAGTGCCGTACTACCAGGCCCAGACTGTACAACACATGAATTGTGATCATTTATTTGTTTTCAGAGAAAAGATAACACTGTGATAATTGCCTGACCCACTCTTAAGAACAATTATCGTTACATTTCAGGAAAGCCCAGAGGGACTTTTTCAAATTTGGCACAAATCTCCACTTGAATGAAGATGAACTGATTAGGTTTTGGTGGTCAAAGGTCAAAGGTCATTGTGACCACACATTTTTGGCCGTAACCCATGCAGTTATATCCAAAAAGGCAAAGTTCAACTTTGCTTTGACATCATATTGTTCTGCAGAAAGACATTTCTAGCCATTATTCAACCCTACATTATTCTGTGCTATTGGGTTAAAATCTGTGAAAAGCACCTGCGTTTAGAATTTGTATCTTCTTTGCACAAACATCCATTCCATATTTGAATTATGTCAGCTGTAATGGCTGAAACTTTGTGTTCTGTCAGAATCAGTTTTATCATCCATGGATGTGAACACACACAAGGAATTTTACAGATTTTTTGTTTCCCTCAGTGAATTTACACACCAACAGACATACAGCAGTAATCCAACACAGCCTCACTGGTTTTGCTGACTCAGTTGATTTTTGTTGCACTGCATATTTCTCACTGTCAATATAGTGGTCACCTCCATCAAGCTTGTTTTTACACACTACTTATGTGCGACTTGACCGGTGCATGGAAGCACACAGTCGCAAAGTGGTTATTCTGGTTTAAACCAATGATGTACAGTCTGGTACTGTGGACCACATAAAAATGCATGCAAAGTACTTTGAACAGGTTTCTCTTCCTGAGAGCATGCACAGCTAAATCAGAAACTGAAATCTGGACCTGTAGCCTTTTACAAGTTCAACAGACAGGGCAGGCATGTTTTAGAAAATAATGATGTTCTGTTTTGCCCATCATGCCTTTGTTAGAGCTCAAAAATGTTCCGTAGTCTCGAAGGGAAAAATGTTGTATTATGCATTGAGAACATTGTTTGACAGTGGGGGCATTTCCAACTGCTGCAGGTTGGTGGAGTACCTGGAACGCTAAATCTTCCCATGAAACCATAAACAATAACGTCTTCACAGGACAAAAGTCTTTTTGCAGTTTAGTGTTGCTGATTTATGCCCATGTATAGTTAACCAAATCTTTTTTGTAGGATGTGGATCTGTATTTGCAAGAATAAGTCAAGTGATGCGAGAGGGGAGGGGGTGGGGGTTTTTCATTAAGGGACACACATATCTAATCACCAAAGTGATACATTTTTAAACTCAGACTTGTATGATGACTGGGTGTGATTAAGACAATGCAGTCAAGTAGGCTGCATGGTATTTTAAAGTTTGTGTTGTATTTATAGTAAAACTGTATCTCATTACTTTCAGGGAGAAGCTGTTTGAATAATCTGGAGCAAGTGACAGATGACTGACGCTGTACCCACAGCTGAGGTAAAAAACTTGTTTGTACAGCTCCGACATATGCGTAAATTAAAATGGAGCTACTGTCTTATAACAGATGAGATAGTGAGCTGATGCGTTATATTACATTTATATGTTTTTATAATTTATCAAGGGAATCAGTGATATCCAGTGATCGTGAGGTTCATGTGTCAAACTTCATTGTGACACTCCATCGACACCATGTTCCATGACAGCAAGGGTGACTGTCAACAGACAGCTTGTTAAGGTCAGCTTTATGCAATCTACTGTTCAGCAGAAATGTACCAAATGAAATGTATTCCTTAAGTAGCTTTATGTATACATTATTATCATCAACATCATTTTTGTTCATTTTCATCTCAACAGTGCCTTTGCCTCTTTTGACGACAACAGTCTTATCATGTTAGCGTAAGGCAAGTGTCTCTGCATTTGGACACAACTAGAGCAAGAGTGTGACCAAAAGCAGAGAGGGAGAAGTTCTGCAAGAGACCATGGACACAGACAACATGAAGACATGCAATTCTGCACATGCAAGTGAGTCAGAGAAAAACATAGTCATGGAAAACTAAGCAGTGAGCAGGAGTGGGAAGAGTTTTTCTCTATACTGTGAAATTATCATTTTAAAGAAATAACATAAGTAATGTAAATCATTTTGTAAAAATATTTGAAGAAAAAGTCAGTTAAAATGTAGTCTGAGTGAACATAACGGCATCACATATTTAAAAAAACAGAGTTAAAGAAGAAGGTAAAAATGGTGCTTCTGTTAAATAAAGAACTTTTAAGCTACAAATCCAACAACTGTGGATTGACATTGAATCACCCTTATGTCCAAATCAATACATAAAATCCATAAATGGATAAATACTAAATACATTCCATTTATAGACAGCAATTAACAGCCAAAGTACACAAGTAGAAAATGACCACAAAAGAAGCTAAAACTCAGGCAATTTAACAACAACAACAACAACAACAACAACAACAACAACAACAACCAACAGTACATGAAATGAGCCACAGTCCCCACAATCTGTTGTAGATTTAATGTTTTTGCTTTATCATTCTTAAGGCACTCAGCTTCTCTGTTGAATGAGACTCTGCAGCTACGACTGTGGCAGAATGATCAAAAGTCAACTTCTCTAGAGAGAGAGAGAGAGAGACCAGCAGCTTATCTTTGCTGCAGCTGTCCTGATTTTTTAAATGTAAACACTCTGGACTTTTATTACCGTACGTTTTACAAACGCATCTTTCACAATGTTAGCTTTTGGGAAAAAGTCCTCAGTGCATCACATGACGATGAAATTACACGGCTTGGCCATGGCAATACCTGGCCTCAAGGCCTGGCGCTCTTTGTGGGGGCATGAGCTTGACAATGAGGCCAGCCGTCTTCTTTGCAGAGGAAGTCATGGTCAGGTCAACTGCGTTAAATAGCCCTCCTCCTCTTCTTCGTTGGTTTTACCGGCGGACTAAAAACCACACCGCCATCCACTGTATCAGAGTATATAACATCATGCTATTCACTGACGGGTGCGCTGACTTGAGTGAGTGAGAACTCCAAAAATAGAAAACCAATATGTGGCAGCCAATGTTGATATTGTGGTGGAACGCCACAAATAAATTAATGTGTAGAAAACACTGCAGTGAAACTGACTTTGGTCATCGTTCTAAATTAACGTGCTATCCTCTATCTCCAGAGAGTGGCTTTGGCATTAGTTGGCTGAAGACACCATGACATTAGAAATAAACAATACAAAAAAAAAATGTACAACACAAAATGTAGGCCCTCAGAGCATCATCTACTGAGCACCACAGGGTGGCATTTATAACACATAAGCAGCAAGAAGTAGCCGACACTCATGGCTGTGGTAAATTATTATGTGTCCACTGGCTAAACTGTCTGTAATAAGTGATAGGGAGTAAACACCCAAAAAGTCGTTTTTGGTCAGCTTTTATGTGTTATCACTGTCAGCCCTGATACACTGTCCCTCTGGTGCAGCCGGCCAGTCATTTGTTCCTGAGCATTTTAACTGATTTAGGGACAGTAACATGGCTGGTTAATAATAATAATAATAATAATAATAATAATAATAATAATAATAATAATAATAATAATAATAATAATAATAATAACAACAACAACAACAACAACAATAATAATAATAATAAATTGAATTTATATAGCGCCTTTCAAAGAACTCAAGGTCGCTTCACAAAAAGAAAAAAGAAAGGGGAAGTAAGAGTAGGGCAATGGGTGTGTACACAGGAGGGGGGGGGCAGGTCAGAGGCCATAGTTATATCAACTGTTTGTCTACCGTATGCAGTGTTATTGACTTTGATACTTGCTAGCATAACATTAGCTTTGTTGCTAAGTGTTATCTAAGGTACGTCCTTTTTACTGGAGTAGTGAACAATGTTTCTATTGCATGATGCAATTTTTTTTCAGCTATTCATCAGGTGTTGCTAGGTGCAAAACTTTGTCATTTGATTGAAAAACATGGTCTAAATGTTTTTTTTCTTTGGCAAATGCCCTTTAATGTGTCCATAATCAGGAATTCGGTTCTTCTCCACGTCCTCCCATTACTTCCTGAGAATGAACACCTCCTCGGGCATTATCCCTTAAATCTTTATAGTTCTTCAGCAAGTGAGTGTCAGGGTGAGGTTATAATTTAGGACCCAAATGCAGACCAAGCACAGGAGGCAGGAAATTGGGAAACAATAGGCAAGCTTTTATTTAACAAAAAGCTGAAATATAAAAAAAACAGGAGAACAAACAAGAAAACCAAGATAGTCAAGGACTAAACAAAGTAGCAACTAAGGCTAAAGCAAAGCACAACCAAAAGCAAAGTTCAACTCAAAATCCAAAACATATCAACGGCAACACGAGAGGAAACGCAGGGGACTTCCCGAGAGACATCACATAAAACAAACTGACTAACACAAGAGGAAAGACAAAGACTATATACACAGACATTAATGACAAGACGAGGAACAGGTGAGGTAGAGCAGCAGGTGAGATAACGAAGGGGAAGCACAGAGGAGAAAGCACAGAGGAAACAATACTGGCAGACGAACACAGGAGACATTGAAAGGACACAAGAGGGCATGGAATCAAAACATAAGACATCGAACCATAACAGTCAGCTAACCAATGGCAGCTTTCCAAGTAAATTAAACGCATGGTAATTACAGGACATTACATACAAGTACCCAAATAACTGACCTTAGTACCGTAACGAGAGTAATTGTAGTTTGTAAGTAGTTGTAAGTTAGTCACAAAGTTCTTCCAAGAGTGTAGATGCACAGACTTTACGTGGTTTACAAAGGGATAATTATGTAAAAGAAGAATAACATTAATAGTTGCAAATATAAACCTCAATGTTAAAGAACAATAAAATGTATTTGATGAGCTCTGATGGTAAAAGTTGTTAGCAAGGAGCAACGTAAAAAACATTCTGGTAGAAGCCTCTCCTTTTTCTCTAGTTAAAATGACAAATGCTGGCAGTGGTAGCTCTTATCACCTGTCGCTCATTAATGTTAATTCTGTACACAAGTTGAGAACAGAACAAACATAAACTTAATTGTTGCTGGTTTTGTGTGCCTGTACTTAGTACTTTTTACACATTGTTTTGCATTCTTTTATTATTGTAAAATTGGTTTTGTTTTCATGACAGGAAAATAAGTCAAAAATAAGTAGATGGGCAGATTTATTAAACTTATTAAATTGAATGAGTAACATGTCAGTCTAACATGTTTAGTGCTTTTAAATGCACTGCCTGGATTTCTTGGCCACTTTTTAAAAAGGAGAGAGTTGTTAGGGAGTCTTTAGATCTTAGAAATATAATGGAGCAACTGTTAATCTATGTTGTAGAAAAAGAAACTGTGCAAACAAGTCATTAATTAAATTTAAACTATTCTGTATTATTTCTTGGTAGCAATTTAATCATGTGGGCATATGTACAGCAAACAGTATATTCCACCTAATCTGTTAGCAGTGATAGTCTCTGGAGGTTTGTAGCTAACTTCAGCTTGAATTCAAAGACAGGATACATAATTGTGCATGTTATATTAATACACCTGTGACTGGTTTGAAATAACAAACATCTTCATATCCACAGAGACACAAATGAAGACCTTTTTGGAAGATCTGGGGTTGGAGCAGCTCTACAAAGAAAAGCTATCCATGAGCAGAATACTACAGATTGATGAGAAGACCATCACTGATGAACCTGCCAAGTGTACCTCAGATCTTCCATGGTATTTTCTAAAGAAACTGATGATGGTTAATGTGACTGCTAGGAATGTGAAATGTACTCCTGATTCAGCCTGTGATGGTGCATCAGAAAATACAGAGTCTGATTTTGATGATCTGTTTGACAGCGAAGATTCAGATGTTATGTTGAACCCCCTCGACATAATCACTGCTCTCTTCCTGTGCTCTGATGGTTTTGTACAGCAGGAAATGGCTCTCAAAATGTCCATGTGTCAGTTTTCTGTGCCTCTATTGCTTCCCAATTGTGACACAAATCAGTGCACACTCATGCTTTGGGCCATGAGAGACATTGTTAAAAAGTACAGACCTCAGTCACTTTCAGAATCCAAGGGCTTTATTGAAGACAGGATTGTTGTCTCTAATCTTCCAATGATATCTTTTGTGAGACTGGGTGAGTGTGCCTTGTCCAAGTCAGAGATCCTCAATAAGCTTCTGAGCAATTCTCAGCAGTACCATGACACCTTTGTTCACCGTGATATGGAGTGTGGTGACAGTCCAAGGAAAATATCCAATGGATTGGCTGAAATTTCTTGGTACCTTCCTTGTGGGAACAAAAACATGGACATTTTCAGTGAGCCAGTAGCTGTAGCTAACCTTCGTGGGGACATTACCTCATTTGAAACACAATTTTCTTTTTTGTGTCAGACATCTGCAGCAGTTTTTGTGTTCTTTGACAACTTGGACTCTGACTGTCAGCTGCTTATGAGCCAACAACACAAGGCAGAGATCTTCTTGGTGGGAAACCATCAAAGCAGTCACTTCAGTAAGGAAGTTCTAAAAAATGTAGCAACAAAGATGGGCTTGACTGCAAGGAACATTCTTTTGAAGACTAAGTACATGAATGATGCAGATTTTGTAAAAAAATTGCGGAAAACAGTCAGCAATGTAGTTGAGAACTCAGAGATGAAGATGGGCATTGAGCAGATGGCTAAATTTGCCACAGAACTGGGAATCTGGGTTGATGAAGACTGCCTAGAATGCCAGACTGGCAAGAGAAATGCAGACACCATCACTGAAAAAATCCAAGATATTGTGAAATACAAAGGAACTCAACTACCCCTGCAAGACCAAATATGGAAGGAACTGACAGCATTAGAGAAGGAAGAATTTCGACTTCGAAAAGTTGGGTCTGAAAACATAGAAAAGTACAAAAGTGATCTTCAGGTACAGAAAGAAAAACTTCGGGAAAAGCAGAATTCTCATGACATGTCAACTGCAATGACATATTTCATCCAAGCAATATCAAGCCCAGGGACAGAGAGGTCCTATTTCCTGAAATGGCTGCGAATGAATCTCGATAACCTGTCTCGAGAAAAACTGTCTGACCTCAGGGAGCAGTACAAAAAGAAAAAACAGAATGCTGAGAACAAAGAGGAAATCAAAGAGATTGACAGACAGCTTTCCAACAGCTCATTGGGGACTGAACACTTCTTCCGTGAAATGGGTCAAATCTATGAATCTTCACTTTCCCTTCCAGAAACTGACCTATCACGTCAACAGTTACAGCATCTGCCTAAGCTATGTGCAGGATTGTTGCTTGATGGATTTCCCCTTGAGCTTGTAGATGGAGATACATCCAACATACCTCTCAGATGGGTGAGAGATGTTCTCTCTCAGCTCAATGACCTGGTGTCTCCTAAGAACAAGATACTGGTAGTCACAGTTCTTGGAGTTCAGAGCACAGGGAAGTCCACTCTCCTCAACACCATGTTTGGAGTTCAGTTTGCAGTCAGCAGTGGTCGATGCACTCGAGGTGCCTTCATGTTGCTCATCAGAGTCAATGACGATGTTAAAAACGTTCTCAACTGTGACTTCATGGTGATCATCGACACTGAGGGCTTAAAGTCACCAGAACTTGCACAACTGGACAACAGCTATGAGCACGACAATGAGCTTGCAACACTTGTTGTGGGGCTGAGTAATATCACCATTATCAATATTGCAATGGAGAACTCAACAGACATGAAAGACATCCTACAAATAGTGGTGCATGCTTTTCTCAGGATGAAAGAGGTGGGCAAAAAGCCCAAATGTCAGTTTGTTCACCAGAATGTGTCAGATGTTTCAGCCCATGACAAGAACTTACGAGACAGGAAATTGCTCTTGCAGCAGTTGAATGAGATGACGCAGGCAGCAGCCAAAATGGAAAAAAAAGAGGAGAACAAGAGCTTCACTGATGTGATGGAGTACAGTCCAGACACTGGGAACTGGTACGTTCCTGGTCTCTGGAATGGAAACCCACCAATGGCACCAGTCAATGCAGGGTACAGTGAGGCTGTTTATGAGCTCAAGAAAAACATTATCCAAATGTTAGGAAGTTGTGAGTCCTCTGCTAATAATATCAAGGAGTTTACAGAGTGGGTGAAAAGTCTCTGGAATTCAGTGAAGCATGAAAACTTCATCTTCAGCTTCAGAAACAGCCTGGTGGCAGATGCATACATGAAGCTGTGCACAGAATTCAACAAATGGGAATGGGAATTCAAAAAAGAGATGCACACCTGGGTCACTGCAGCTGAAAGAAAAATTTCCAACTTTGGCACAGATGCTGAAAAATCTGAGACATCTAACATGTCAGATTTTCTCACTCATTCGAAAAATGAAGCTGTCAGAGAGCTGTCTAAATGGGAGTCAAAACTTCTTGATTATCTGGCAAAGTACTTCAAGAAAACAGATGGTCACGTCTATCTAGTTGAAAGATACAGAGTAGACTTTGTGAACAGTGCAAAGAGCCTTCGACGAGAAACGCAGAGCTCTGTAATCAATCAGCTCACAGCAGCAGCTGACATCAGACAGGGAATGGCAGAAATTGACAGAATCAAGGAGAATCACACAGCACAGATAGAGAAGAGTGTATGTGCATTGATTGAAGAATGTCGGAAAAAAAAGGTCGAGATGAAAGACGAAGAGCTGGACAAAGAATTTGATGAGATGTGGACTAAAGCAGTGAATGAGGTATCTTATTCCAAGCCAAAGGCCAAAGATGTCACCGCAAGTGTCTCACTCGACCTGTGGAAAAATCTGTCACCGAAGGGGAGTCTTGCATGTGACATGTTGAGTCAAAAAAGTCTGCAAGATTGTGGACAGGGGGCTTTCAAATATACTG
Source organism: Lagodon rhomboides (assembly GCA_039737535.1). Lineage (NCBI taxonomy): Eukaryota > Metazoa > Chordata > Actinopteri > Spariformes > Sparidae > Lagodon > Lagodon rhomboides. Next base: position 31,653 of record JBBNBP010000655.1, read on the forward strand.
TAGGATTATTCCAGCAGTTTCAAGAACAAGTCAAGAAGCTGTTTAGCAGGAAAGATCACGTAATGGCTTTACAAAAGATAGCTGACCTCATCATCATGGACTGCACAAAGTTTGTGACTGACAAAGTGAAAAGAAAATGCAACTACCACGACACTTACATCCAGGAGATCCTACACATGATTGATGAGAAGCTGAAAAATCAGGATGAGAAGATCGACACCGAGTTTGAAGTTCCTCTCAAACAGCACATCTGTGGATATGCAGCCAGACAGTTTCAACAAATGCATGAAGATTTCCTACATGAGAATGATCCCTACAGATGTCTGAATCAAAACAAAGAAAAGTTTCGTGCTGGTTTTAAAGATGTGTTCTATAAACGAGACCAGTGCCAGAAGAAAGCAGAAGAATTCACAGAACGCTGCTTGAAGCCTGCAGTGAAAGACTTTATCAATGATGCCTTGAGTCTTGATATCACTGATGAAATGCAGGAACAGTTAGAATTCAGCAACCGGTCGGCCTTCCAGTATTCAATTTTACTGGATTTGCACTCAAAGAAGGACTTTGGAAAGTATCAGAGTTACATTTGCTCATATCAGGAGTATGCCAACAAATGGGTTTATGACTGCATAGTGGGGCACTTCTCAAATCAGCCTACAATGTTTGAGTTTGAGGTTAAACATCTCAAGTCAATAATCAGCAGCATAAATATTGCTATAAACAAAGCTAAAACAGAAAAGAAATCCAACCTGAAGACATTTGTTCAAAATGTCTGTCAGAAACTTGCTGATAAACTGGTCATTTCCCAGGATGCTCTTGGTGCTTTCATGATCCTGAACAATGCTGACCAGGAACAGTTTGCTCACTGGCTCACTGAGTGTGTGAAGGAGATGGAACAAACTCTTAGGAAGAAGTTCAAAGAAACAAGCATCCAAATGAAACTCGAATCTCTACATGTGAATCCTCAGAAGGAGCTTCTGTCAAAAATGATTGGGTGTGGGAAACAGTGTCCATTCTGCAAAGCACCTTGTGATGCAGGAGGAATAGAGCATGCAGAACACTGGACAACACTACATCGACCAGAGGGTCTGGGTAGATACAAGTGGGATGGCTCAAACAAACTTGTCATTGACATCTGCTCGTCTTTGGTGAACAGTAATGCATGTTTTCGCTGCGATGCCACAAATGGTGAATGGCACCCTTACAAGGACTACAAAAAAATTTACTCAAACTGGATAATTTCTCCCGATCCAAGCCTTCAGGCATCAGACTACTGGAAATATGTGCTGGCAAAGTTCAACAAAGAGTTTGCAAAAGCATATAATGCAAAGCCTGCTGATATTCCCCAAACTTGGAAGGATATTGAATACAAGCAGGCAGAGGAGAGTCTGAAAAAGACATTCAACATCCAATGAGAGTACCAACATGCCTTATATGTACAAAGGTACTCATCTACCTTTCATAGATATTTAGAAGATTAGAGAATCAGAAACAGTCACATACTGTATACAAGATGACAGGTTGAAGATATTATCAGTACATGTAGACATTTGGCCACTATGGCTTATAATGTGGATATAAGAAAAAATCATTGCAATACTGCTTAACTTTAGCGGAGGTTGCAATAAACATGTTTAATCAAAATAATCTGCTTTAATAATCACTGTTTGTATGTAACATTGACTGCAACAACATTTTCAAGAGCTATTTTATACGCTGAGTTATTTAACATGTGAAGAACTTACAAATATTTCCACTTTGTTCTGAGTTTGAATTTATAATCTTTGTGTGATCGATGGATCACACAAAGATTGACAGAAAATTGCTTTTCCTTTTGCCAAATATATGATATATTGTCTTTCATTGTTTATGTGGAATTCTTGTTTCCAAATATTTACACTTAGTGTACTTTTTTCAAAGTCAGTCTTTACTCAGTAGGACAGAAAGTTGTTTTATTAAACTTGATTAAAGTTTATGTGACATTTCTGACATCAAACATTAAAAAAATGTATACACGCGTCAGTGGTATTGCATATCAGAAAGTTTTTGTTTTTTGAAAGTAGATATAATTTACTCATAAGTCATTAATTTTATTTGTGTCTTTTTAAAAAATATAATTGCATATGTGATTTTCTTCACTCAAAATCAGAAACAGTCACATACTGTATACAAGATGACAAGGTTGAAGTTATTGTCAGTACATGTAGACATTTTGCCACTATGGCTTACAATGTGGACATAACAAACATTGTAGTTAATAATAATCTGCTTTCACTGTCTTGTTAAGGTTGACTTCATCAACATTTTAAGCTTTTTGTGTACTTGGAGTTTATGTAATAGTTAAGGACATACAAGATATTTTCAGAATTTGTTTTGTCTGTGTGAAAGACAAGGCAACAAAAGGTTTAAAATATGTATACTTTTATTGTTTATTTCTGTGTATTATCTGTTGTCAAATATTTACCTTTACAGTCCTTTTTTAAAGTCAGTCTTTATATGGTATTGTCATAAAAGGACAACGTTTTTGTTATAAAGGGTGATTTATGTTTTTGTTTCTGTGACGTATCTGATATCAACTAATTACTTTCTTGTATACATCACTCAGTTTGCATGTGGTATTAATCATTAGAACTTTAAAAAAAAGTAGGTATGGGAAGTATCTGATGCAAAATATTTCAATGTGTTAAACAATCACTCAGTCAACATGTAGCCTTCACATGTCAGGGTAAGGGTTAGTTTGTAGCGGGTTAGGATTAAGGTTAGTTTGTTCCTTATCTAATACAAGGTACAAGATAGATTTATTTGTCATGTTTTAAACAGCATTTAATGAATGATGTTCCTAAATCTGAATTTAGAATCTCTTTGTTTATGTTTCTGTTAAGTATCTGATTCTGAATATTCACATTTTTAAAATAATTCAAATGTCACTCATTCTATATGTGATAGTCAATATGTATACGATACTCACTCCTGTTAACTGATTCAATAAAGAGACAAAATTGTCAGACTGGCTACGAATGTCTTTGATGTTTCCCAGATCAGAATCACAGCATACAGTGTATAATGACTTCTAAAGTAAACAGAAATATCATCACCTCGTTTATTTATATAGTTTTACTTTACTTTTTTTTTTTTTTTAATAATCATCTTTTTTAAAATCCATTATTTAACATTTTTCTTCATCTCAAGTCTTGGGTTTCTGAATTCAACAAAGAATGTAAAAACAAGACAACAGGTGCAACTTTGCAATGGAGACCAAGCTGAAGGTTTATGTTGAGTGTGTCACTGTCTTCATGTATGTTTGCCACTGTGGGATGTTAACCATGTACTTCCATTCACCACTGACCTGACACAGGATCTCTAAATACTGCACCTGTTGTCTTTTGTTGTCACAAAAAAGCATTTAATTTATTCCTTCAAAAAGAAAAAAGGAAAACAAACAAGAAACTTAATATTTATAAATATTTTGTCTGTTTGATTCTTACACATAAAAATGTACAGCATCTCTTCCAGATGTTCTGCCTGTCTCTGTCCTGCCACCCAGTTTGGTATTTTTCTTCACACATCCATTTTCCTCCGAGTGGGCAGACTGCAGTGAATCTGTCACAATAGCGCCCTCCAGTGTTAGCTTATAAAATAGACAAGGAAGAAGAAGTCAGGGAAGGTACACCTTATCAGAGGATAACCAAAGGAAGGGGGATAGGGGGTTTGTTTGTTCATCTTCAGGGCAGACTTTTTCTATATGTCTATTGTCATTTTTGATTTGAAATTGTTAGGGTTTGGGCAGAGTGTTCTGCGCAGTTTTGGTTTTTGATTGGTTTGCCGGTCGGACAGCACCCTAAATGCTCACTGAGTTTTTTTTATTTCTTACATATCTGATGTTAAAGCCATTTTTCTTACATTTCAAATTATACAAGATATCAGAGAACGGCTAACTTTACAAGGTTCATCAATTATAACATAAACTGATCGCAGAACCCAGTTAAATTGAAAAAATGCTTGACTTATCTTAAATCTCAACAAGCCGATGTGGCCTTCATACAGGAGACCAATCAGGTTGACTCAGAGTTTATTCAATTTAAGTGAGACTGGGTTGGCTGGATATTTCATAGCTCTGACTCCAGCAGAAAGTGCGGGTCGATGATACTTGTACACAGAAAACTAAACTTTGTAATGATGAGGCAACATAAAGATTATGAAGGCAGAACAATATGTGTGGAGGCCAAGATAAATGGAATTAGCATTAATCTGTGCAACTCATACAATATAAATGGGAAGGGAAGAGCCATAATTTTCCTATAAAATAAACAAAATGGTGTGGGATATTATGGATGGACATTTAATCATTGCAGAGGATTTCAATCAGGAACGAGGATTGGATTCTAGATAAAACTTCGCCCACTAGTGATGTGCCAAAATTCTAGAAAGGCCGTACATCTGCTGATGAAGGATCTGGGCCTGGTTGATATCTGGAGGCTTATAAATCTCAGAGAAAAGAACATACCTTTTATTCACATCATCATAAAACACATTTGCGAATGGACTACTTTCTGTTATCACATGACCTTACAGAAGGGGTGGTGGACTGTACAACTGGGCCTGTTGTGGTAACAGATCATGCTGCTGTGCAGTTGGGCATGGAAATTGGGACAGATGTGATGAAGAAACACAGATGGAGGCAAGATGTGTCTTTACTTCAGGATCAAACATTTACAAGTGCGTTATGGGAAGATCTCAAATGTTTCTCTGAGGCAAACATAGGTTCACCAGAGAAACTTTGCACTGTATGGGAGGCTTCAAACGCCTATGTAAGAGGCAAAATTATAGTTTACTCAAGTAAAAAGAAAAAGGAGACCCAAGAAAAAATCTACTTAAAGAAGCAGAAAGACAATCAGTAGACAATCCTAATGACTGCCCTCTGAAGCAAGTGTGTGAAATGAAATTCTAATTAAATGACATATACAGCAAAAAAGTACACTATGTAACGCTCAGGTTGAGAGGTAACTTCTACGAAAGCGGAGAAAAGGCAGGCAAACTGCTGGCGAGGCAGTTGAAACAAAAAGTGTCCCTGTGAATGATGCATTTCATGATTTTTATACCAGATATTATAAATCAGAAACTAACTTAAAAATAAAAATTCAAAAAAAGAATCTCCCAAAACTGTCAGAAGACCAGACTAAGCAAATGGAGGAAGTTATTACGGAAGAGGAAGTTAGAAATGCAATTTTATCCCTCAACGCAGGTAAATCACTGGGATTGGACGGGTTACCAGTAGAATTAAATATTAAATATTATGAAAAAAATAAATTGATATACTGCCACCCGTACTGACAGGTGTTAAAACAGAAGCATTCACATTAGGGACACTGTCAGACACTTTTAATGAGGCTTTATTAACATTAATTTTGAAGAGAGACAAAAAACCCACTGAGCCGAGTAGCTTTAGACCCATAACTCTGATAGATGTGGATAGTAGGTCCATCTCTGAACCTCAGCTCTCCCTACTTGTCCCGGGGAGCAGTGAAGCAAGGGATTCATCCATATTGTTTACGATTTACTTCTCTCTCAGCCTGACTCTAACATTTAATGTCCCGCTTTGTCGCTGCTTTTACGACACCAGTGGAGGCTGGTCATCTCAGGGAGGCCTGGGCTGCGGAGCTGGGTACTTCCGTGTCGGACGAGCTGTGGGAGGGAGGAGGGTTTGTCCGGTATACAGAGTTGCTCTATTAGCGCTAGATACAGATTAATCCAGTTTAAAGTCTTACACAGACTGCACTACTCGAAAACCAAACTTAGCAGGATTTTTTAATCAGTTTCATCCCTGTGTGACAGATGTGATACTGCAGAGGGATCACTATCACATTGATTTTATTATTTCTGGAGTGAGGTGTTCAACTGTATGTCTAAACATTGTCAAATAAATATTCAGCCAGATTGTAATGCGGTTATTTTTGGCCGCTCTGACAGTACAAGGGCCCTTCCTTTCCATTAGAAGCAGATTCTTAGAACATGCATGGTTGTGGCTAAGAAATGAATATTGTTGAATTAGAAGTCTCCATTGTCCCCATGTTTCAGAGGGTGGCTTAACGAAATGCTTTCCATTGCTAAGATGGAACAGATTCGTTTTAACAAAGGGAATTAAAAAAATTACTTCCTGAAGGTGTGGAAACTGTTTTTGTTATTGCTTGATGAGACTTAACCGTCAGATCTATGTCTTACTGCGATACTATATCCATAATTTTGAACTGAACTCTGATTTTGCATTGTGATTGATACTCTGGCTGCCATCCGCCCTTGTGTATTTTGTTTGTGTGTTTCTTGTTTCTTGATTGTTGTTTATTTTTGTTCTTGTCTACTGTGTGTTTGTCCCGAAAAAAAATTAAATAAAATACTCAGGGGATTCAGGGGGAGCAGAGGATTCATAGTGCCCAACTAATGCAATTAGTAGGCTAAAGTCAATCACATCACGAATTGCTTCCAAATAAAGCACATTTCAGTCAAAATAAGATAGATAGATAGATAGATAGATAGATAGATAGATAGATAGATAGATAGATAGATAGATAGTCAAGGCTTTCAGTCTGCTATTGAAGCCCAAGGGACGCCCTAGGACAAATTTGTTTCAACACACCTCCTTTTTATCCACATCAATACTTCAACAAACAACTTACATTTTTTTTCTGTTAATTTCGTGTTTTACGGGGTCATGTGTTTAGGCGGTTGAAAACAATTACTCCTTGGTGTCCCTGTCATCACATACACCTGTGTGTCTTTTGTCCTAAATGACATGCAGTGATTGCGTTGTCCTGCTTAACTTAACACGGCGCCTTGTAATTCTTTAATTAAAATCAACAAAATGGCTCCTACATACTTGTTAGATAGATGTAATCAAAATACAAGGGCAATATGGACACAATATATATAGGAAATATAGAAACAATAAAGTACTGTATACAATAAAATGCTTGTGTTTTTCAAAGGCTGATCTCTGGAGAAAGGAACAGCTGGATCTGCATCTGCTTTGCTGTCTGGTTTTATGGTCTGTGCGAGTTCAGCTCCAATTTCATTCTTGCAGGTTTATTAGTCTTCGGACATGTCGGGATGTGATGCTCCTGCTGATATCCTGATTATTCATTTTTCGAGCAAACGTACCTTTTGTATACACATTAAACTTCTTCTGGATTTTTTGGTGAACCCACAACCTTAAAAGTTCAAACTATGATGGTCAATTTTTGTCTGTTACCTGTTGAAGAAACAGCTGTATCTGAAGAGCAAGCTGCAGTTTGTATTTATACTGTGAACTGTGTATTCATACTGTGTACTGTGTATTGATACTGTTAACTGTGTATTTACACTGTGAACTGTGCATTTATACTGTATACTTTATCTTTGTCTTTGTCACATGTATGAGCATTGGGACAATCTGCAAGATGGTGGACAGGACTTCCGGTTCAGGTGAGGAGCGAGGAAATGACAAATAAGATAAATGAGAAGTACCCAATGAAAAGGGTCCACTGAGGGAACTTGTGATCCTAGTAATACAGAAACCCCAACTGAAAACATATTCAAGGATCTTATCCTGGAAAAAAAAAAAACAGTTCTCAACTCAAAAATACAGGAGAGAAAACAAGTTAAATTAGAGTTAAAGAAGAAGAACAAACAAAACAAGATACCTTGCCTATCTACAAAGATTACATACATTATAAATAAATGGGAATCTGATGGGAACATTTGGAAGAGACTGACAGCAGACATAGCTTCTTCTTCTCTTCTCTCAGAGCAGGAAGAGCTGATCAGTCATGTGTTGCTACCACTGGTTGTATAAAATGGTGGACAGAACCACAGTGACGTCACCCACAGATTCCTGAAGAGCCAGAAAGAAGCTCAGTGTGGATGGTTGGCCCTGCCGTCGCCATCTTGGCAGCGCTTGAATCCGCCTAACTTCCAGCTAATTAAAAACGGGCATTACAGTGGATTTGGGCGTCTCTGTGGCTCATCACAGCAGGTGAGAGTGAAAAAAATCAATTTTTTGATCCCAAAAGTTTCAAAAACAAACTCTGTACTCTCCTCAACTCCCTCCCTCTGATCTTTTAGTCCAATTAACCACACAGGAAGTCCTATTAATTGTCCAGTATCTGCATTAAAGATTCTCCAAAAGGCGTCAACACCTTAAATACCAGAAGATCAAGTTGAGTGACGTGAATTACCTGAAGTGATGCCAAGCAAACAGCTTGTGGCTTCCTGTCACTCAAAACAGCACCGCCCTTAATTATAGTTGTATAAAATGAATGTGTGTAAGTATAGAGACCAACACCATTTTTTGAACCAGGCTGTAACCATGCTTATTTCTGCTGTAAAGTTGGTTCTATTAATTCTTATGAGGATTGACTTGCAGTGTCCATTAACAGCTGTTTTTGGTATTTCCTCATTGACTTCAATTATCAAAACGGGAGTTTGGTGTTTGGTTGCAATACCCTTTTATTTCCAGGGCCAATTTAAACACAATATAAAATAAAGCAATATAATTTAAAATAATATAAAATAAGAATTCACATTTACATCATATCAAATAAAACAATATTGTATCAAATACAAGTACTGAAGATTAATAGAGATTACTGTCAGGGTAATCTAATCTCCGTTTAGTCCTCCTAATGACCTGAACTGAACAGTGCAACACCTTACATATTAAAAAAAGATACACAATATAAAACACACATATAGAACAAGATATTGCAAAACAGTATTGCACATTTTAACAAGCTTTTGTGACTGGTAATGACCTAAACTGAACAGTGCAACAACTTAAATATTAAAATAGATACATATATAAAACACAAATATTGCACAACAGTAGTGCACATTTAAACATTTGCATGTGTTGAGCGTGTTCGTTTATTTGAGTGAAGACAGAACCACGACGTACTGTTTACCATTTATTTCGAATTGTATCATTAAGTAAAAGGCTTGATATCAAGGACTTTCTCTGTTTGACAAATCACAGTCAGCGGAGTGCTGTTACTCTGTAACCAATCGCCCAGAAAAAGATGCAAAATCTCTCTTTACATTGTACCATATAATTTTGGTATCAGAAAATGTAGAATTTCTCATTGGTTAAGAACAGATAAGTTTAACAATATTCATTGGTTGTACAGGTGGGGTGGTGCTGTGGTTTAGACTTAGCCCCCCTTCGTCGGTGCACGAGCTGGTCCCAGCCCCTTAGCAACACGATAGTCTCCAGGTGGTCAGCGGCCTGTTGAAAGAAAAAACTCCCTTCCTGCCATCTATCCTAGCCTCTGCCTCCTCTCTGCCACCCTCCTCCACACCTCAAGGACACATTCATGCAAACACTTTTGGTTTAAGACTGTGGCCTGTTCTCACTAAGAGACATGGATTGATGGATATATTTCGTTCCCTGGCTCTTCTCTCCTATGTATTAACCCCTCATAAAAAGGGTTAATGCTTCCAACCCTCTCATCTATCAACAGGGCCTGTCTGCCACCCATTATCTAACTATTTAGTATTGATCATTAGTAAAAACAGGTAATCACAGTAATTATTTGTCAATTAGAATCAAGTGTATTAATGTAAATCAAACAATGTAAATCAATTAGATTAATTTTAAAGCGTGAGACGCATGAGGTGCAGAGAGGTAAAAAAATAAATGCAAATAAACACATGCACGACTTGTTGTGAGTTTCACATTAAGCAGACAGTCAGCGGACACTGAGTTGAAGTTTAGCACATAGCACACGATGTCACACACACTGTTGAATGGCCACGGTGTTTGCTAGCAGCTAGCCTACTTGATATGCAAGATTTGCGTTAAATTACTCGATTTACCCGAAGAGGAAAGGCTGCTGTGAGTGCTGTGACTGTCACCATCATCCTCTGTGATGTCCACCACCACACCGGCAGGGCTGGGAGTCCGGCTGCTGCTGCTGAAGTGTTTGGCCTTGCATCACGTAGGCTATCGAACACGGTGCATTGTTCGGCTTTTAAATAAACACCGTGAGTCGTCAGTGAGTCTTTAAATTTGAGGTGTTACCTCCTTTGCACGATATCGCTTTATTGCATCTGTTACATGTTGCAGAGTCTGAATCCTTGGATGTGGAATGTAGCCAAACCTTGGATCTTTTTGCCTTCGGCATCTTCATTGATCCTCTCACTGCTATCAGTTCTGATGATCTGATCAACAAGTGTGCAGCGTAGCGGCACTGACGTCACGCAGGTTGACGCCGCCCGTAACCCCATGGGGTGTTAAAAAAAGTCAGGCACCGAAATGAGGCACCGAAATTTGCGTTCTTATTCGATCGCGTTACAACCGTTTATGTCGGAACCGGTGCCCTACTGGAACCGAGTTTCGGTGCTCAACCCTACTCATGATGCAACAACTCTTAAAATCACTTGATTTGTAAGGGAGTCTGGCGTGTTACTAGTGACTTCACTTCATTGCCTGCTCCATGTCTTTCACCACACACATATATTATCACAACAGCTTTTTAATTTTAATATGAAAAGGTATGACAGAGAGTGAGAGAGACAGAGATGTTTTTATTCAATGACCCCATTATCAACAGGTCAGCAGGACTCTTTCTATAGAATCAAAGTGCAGTTACCATGTAGATGTTAGTGAAGGATGAGCACCAGTCAGGAATCACACAGAAACAGGTGATATTGATTATAAAGAGTATTATATAGTAACATTTAATAATTTAATAATCTCTCAGGGTACCTCTGTGTTTAAGTCATTTCTATTATTGTTGTATGTCTCTTGTACATTTAATTTGTGTTAACCGTCAGCTCAAATCACTGCTGTGAATAAACATGTTTCAACATGTATCTCACTCTGAGTCTCTCAGTCTCACTTTGTTTCTCTTTCTTTCTAAACGTATCTTATGACCTCCTCACAGGTGAAGCATTACAGGACATCAGTCAGTCAGCTGTTTAGTCGTCAGAAGGCTCCTTTAACAGAGATACTGGCTCGCTGTTTAATCTCTAACCTTAGTGTTCACGCTAAGCTAAGCTAACCTCCCTACTCCCTTCTCCAAGAAATCTCACACAGCATCTTGCAATTCCCATCACCCTGATCAACTCCTCCCTCACTTCAGACCTTATTCCAGCTCATTTCAAGACAGATGCAGTAAAGCCACTCCTTAACCCACCCTACATTCAGCTGACATCTGAAACTACAGACCTGTATCTCTTCTTTCATTCTTCTCTAAAACCCTGGAACGTGCCGTCTACAACCAGCTGTCCTCCTATCTTTCTCAAAACGACCCCCTTGACCCTAAGTCAGCGGTCCTGAAGCCTGCTCACTCCACTAAGACGGCCCTCCTCACAGTGACTGAGTCACTCCATGCCGCCAGAGCCTCGTCCCGTTCATCTGTCCTCATTCTCCTCGACTTAATCTTTTGCGTTTGACACAGTCAACCATCAAATCCTCCTCTCAACTCTGGCTGAATTTAGCATTGCTAACTCTGCTCTAACCTGGTTTATATCATAACTGTCAAATTGCACTTTTCAGGTCATATGGAACGGCTTGTCCAAACCCTGCTTTCTGGAAACTTGTGTCCCTCAAGGCTTAGTACTAGGACCACTTCTGTTTTCACTATACACTAGATCACTAGGCTCTGCAATCACATCACATGGATTCTCCACTGTTATGTAGATGACACCCAACTGTTCCTCTATTTTCCCCAATCCTCCGCAAAAACCCACATTGCGATGTGCATCTCAGAATGTCTGGCAGACATCTCGACTTGGACAACTGCGCATCACCTCAAAGTCAACCTTAATAAAACTGAACTCGTCTTCATCCCTGGGGAAATCCTGCCCTTGCAAGGACCTGTCAGTCACTGTCGAGGACATTTCATGGCCATGATCTTCAACGACGGACTATCCTGCCCCCCCAACATCAATGCTGTGGCCCAATCATGCAAATTTTCCGTCTGCAAAGTCTGCAGTATCCGGTCTTTCCTCACAAAGAACGCATTGCAACTCCTGGTCCAAGCGCTGGTCATCTACTGCCTAAACTACTGCAACTTGCTCTTGGCTGGACTCGCAGCCTCTGTGACAAACCGTGGCAGCGTATCCAAAATGCTGCAGCGCGCTTTGTTTTTGGATATAACCCAATTCTCCCATGTGACCCCCCCTCTTTTGTGACCTCCACTGGCTTCCTGTTGCAGCTTGCATCTGATTAAAGACGATGGCCACAGAACTGCACCTATCTGCCTCCAAACACTGGTCAGAGCACACGCCCAAGCGTGAGCACTTTGCTCCACTACATCAGCTGGCCGGCTGGTACCGCCATCGCTGAGAGCAAATGAAGGTTGCTCAGCAAAGTCACGACTCTTCTCTGTTCTGGTGTCTCAGTGGTGGAAAAAACTCCAACGAATGTCAGGACAGCAGAGTCACCTGCCATCTTCTGCAAAAGACTCCAGACTCACTTTTCAGAAACAACCTCGACCTGCATAGAATGACCCCCTACCACCCCCCTACCTCCAACTCTGCTCACTGCTCTTACAAGAGACGCACTGTCTCCATGATAGACCAAACTCCATATTGTCCATCTATAGAGTGGTGCAGCGATAACTTACTTTTGGAGGCTAACCTTGAAGTTAGCATTGCCCTGGTTCCCTCCACAAGAAGTCTATGGGATTTTGAATTGGATTTTAGAATATCGGCTAAAATAATCTGGGACATACACAAGTTTATGATTCTTACATGTTTTGTTCATCAAGATAATCTTCACAGATAAACACAACTTTTGTGATTAAATTTAATCTCTATTAGTAAAAAGCTAATGTTAGGCTGTAAACAGACGACATCACAGTTACATGACTTAAATGTCACCACCTATTCTGGCACCTGAGCACGTAGCGAGGCACACATCACCAGATAGCTAAACACTGTGACTTGACTGATTTACCACAAAGTAGCTTGAATGACGAAGGAGCATATAAGTGAGTTCTCAACGTGCACTTCTACGTCCGTTTATTGCCGTTACAGAGCTTCCATGTGGCGTTTATAGCAATAGTAGCAGCAGTAGCATCAGCAGTGTGAAACTGAAAACAAACAAATACAAAATGGCTATAAAATCCTCAAATAAATATGAAATACAATTAAATGTGAGCAAAGATCATTTCTATAGACACAAATGAACTAATATACTCACAAACAAAGCTTCTCCAAGGCTTACACAGATGGATGGAGTCAGATGTAAACAGAAAACATAAACATGCTGTTTCCTACATTCCTCTATCAGGAGAAAATGGCTGACTGCCTCGGATCATGTGACAACTAACAATGTGACTCTAAACGGCCATAGAGAACACAGACCCAAATAGCAGAGACAGGCTGCATTCTACTTAAGCCCTGTAGGAGGTGCTGTAACATTTAAACACAATGAACACAAGTAACATAACACTCCCCGCCTGGTATTGAACACAATACCACTATCAAAGACTAAACATTTGCAGCTTAAGAAGTCTACAAAGTCTTTGTAGCTCTAGGGGGACATGAGCACCACCACCTCTGTGATGGGGCGGAGGAAAGTCCTGGAAGTCCCTCCTCTGGTGACCTTGAGCTCCACTTTCCTGAGCTTACCGTCGCTTGAAGGGAAGGTTTTTGTGACCAGCGCCATGGGCCACTGGGAATCCCGAAGAAGCGCTATCTCTCCTTCTTTGATGTTGGGGCGGCTCTTCTGCCACTTGGACCGACTCTGAAATATAGGGAGATACTCGCGCCTCCACCTCTCCCAAAAGGTGTTGGCCAAGTGCTGGACTTTTCTCCACTGCTGGTGGTGTAGATCTGCATCGACGAAGCACCCTGGAGGAGGAGGAGAACTACAAACTTTCTGGGTAAGGATCATGGCTGGAGTAAGGAGCGATGGAGCACTAACATCCGTAGAGATGGTTGTCAGAGGTCTGGCATTAATTATGGCGGACACTTCTGCCATGACTGTAGACAGAACCTCATGAGAAAGGTGAGATGGCTGAATCTGGGACAACATAGAATCCAGAATCCTCCTTGAGACCCCAATCATCCTCTCCCACACGCCACCCATGTGGGAGGAATAGGGTGGATTAAAGATCCATGTAAAGCCTTCTTTGCTGAGGAACCGGAAGACGTTAGGCTCCTTGTCATCTTGAAGGAGTATTTTCAGCTCCTTGCATGCCCCCTTGAAATTTGTGCCACAATCAGAGCGTATCAGCTTCACGGGACCCCGGATGGCAAAAAATCGACGAAGAGCGTTTATGAAGTTCGATGTGTCCATGGCCTCGATCAGCTCTATATGAACAGCACGCACACTGAGACAGGTGAAGATCACTGCCCACCTCTTGCTGTTAGCGGCACCTCCACGTGTGCGTCGAGTAGAGATACTCCAAGGCCCAAATACATCAATGCCTACGTTGGTGAATGGTGGCTCTGTACTTAACCGATCTGAAGGGAGGTCAGCCATCTTTTGCTCGGCTGTCCTTCCTCTGAGCTTGTTACACGTCACACACTTGTACAAATGTCTTGCAATGCATCTCTTGACGCCAACCATCCAGATGCCATCGGCATGTATCGCTCCCTCCGTAAAGATCCGGCCTTGGTGCTTAACTCTTTTGTGATAGTAGTTGATGAGTAGATCCGATGTGGCTGCGACCAGGGACAATGAGAGGGTGCATTTCTTCTGCCTTAAGAGTCGAGTGACGAAGTCGGCCCCCAGTTCTCAAGAGTCCATCACTATCGAGGATAGGATCCAACTTTCTCAATGGACTGCTCTTCGGGATGTCCAGCCCTTGCTTCAGACAAGACATCTCAGTCTTATAGGCTTCACTCTGGATGCATCTAATGATGACCTGTCTCGCTTTAAGCAGATTGTCAGATGTGTGGACCTTTGAACATTGATGCCAACCTTTACATTCTGTTTTTTCTTTTTTACTCTTGGCTTTTGTGGTCTCAGCGATGTGGATCAGAGTGGCTATGGCTCTGATGAGAGACTGCCAGGTTGAGAACCTTTCAAACCACTGAGAGCCCAGATTTGTGTCGGTGCATGCCATGAGATGAGAGCGCACTTCTGCATCAGAGTCTGGATTCACAAGGTCGTAAGATGTTTCCACAGGCGCATCTTCCTTCATGGGTAGCAGCAGGGACTTGGGCCCGGTGAGCCAGTTGGCGTTTAACAGAAGCGCCGCAGTACTGACCTAGTTGCTACATCTGCTGGATTCTGACTGGTGGGTACGTAATGCCACTGTTCGGGGCTTGAGAACTTCCTGATGCGCTCTACCCTGTTACTGACATACACATAAAATCTGCGGGTAACGTTGTGAATATAACCCAGCACGACTTTGCTGTCAGTGTAAAACTTAATGTCGTCAATCTTGACATCCAATTCTCTTGACATCAGCTCAGCAATCTCAACAGCGAGGACCGCAGCTTCCAGCTCAAGCCGTGGGACCGTATGGACTGACAAAGGAGCTAATTTAGCCTTCCCAATGACAAATCCTACGTGGTCCATGCCGTTGCTGTCCAACACCTTCAAATAGGCCACTGCAGCGATGGCTTTCACAGAAGCATCCGAAAAGATACATGTGCAGCTCTACACGCTGGGCGTTAGAAATAGATGTACTCGTGTAACAACGAGGAGTCTCAAAGTGTTCGAGAGCTTGTAATGAGTCTCTCCAAGTGATCCACTCTCCTTCCTTATCTGCTGGGAGGGGCTCATCCCAGTCAGTGGTGTCTTGGGTTAGTTCTCTCAGCAGAAACTTTCCTTGAATGGAGAGTGGTGCTACTAGGCCGAGCGGATCGAATAAACTATTCACTGTAGCAAGCACACCTCTCTGTGTGAAAGGTCTTTCAGTGCTGGAGACCCGGAAGGTGAATGTGTCTTTGCGCAGGTCCCAGTTCAGTCCTAAACTACACTGCATTGGAAGAGAATCACTATCTGGATCAAGCTCCTTCAAGTTCTTGCCGTACTCAGAGGCCGGAAAAGCTTGCATGACTGTGGGACAGTTGGATGCAATCTTGTGGAGGTGTGGGTTAGACATACCCAGCATACCTCGTGCCGCTTTGAGTAAGCTGACAGCTTCGTCTTCTGACGACAGAGACTTGAGGCCATCGTCTACATAGAACTCACTATGTATGAACTCTTTTGCTGCAGAGCCAAACACCAGTTCTCCGTATAGTGCAGCTCGTCTGAGGCCATAGGTTGCCACTGCCGGAGAGGGGCTGTTGCCAAATACGTGAACCCGCATCCGGTACTCGACAACCTCATCTGTAGGGTCATTATTCTTGAACCACATGAATCGAAGAAAGTTCCTGTGATCTTCCCTCACGAGAAAACTATGAAACATCTGTTCGATGTCTGTGGTGACAGCAATCTGTTCACGTCGAAAACACATCAGAACCCCCAACAAACTATTGTTCAAGTCTGGCCCGGTCAACAACACATCATTAAGAGACACCCCGAGATGTTTGGCGCTGGAGTCAAACACGACTCTGATGTTACCAGGCTTGCGGGGGTGGTACACTCCAAATGTAGGGAGGTACCAGCACTCTTCTCCCTCCGCTAATGGTGGAGCCAGCTCCGCATGATGCTGATCGAAGATCCGTTGCATTAAGGCGACGAAGTGTTTCTTCATCTCTGCCCTACTATCGAAGAGTGCGACAGAGAGATTTAAAGCGACTCAGAGCTTGCTCCCTGTTAGGTAGACGTAATCTTGAAGGGCGGAATGGGAGTGGAGCTACCCAGTTGTTTCCTTCATCGATGAACATCTCCTTATCCATTAGTTCAATGAATTGTTTGTCTTCGATAGAGGGGGCAATCTCGTTGTCATCCTCTGTGCGTTGGAAGACCTTACTTCCCAAAGAGTCACCTTCAGTGCGTTGAGCTGGCATACGAGCAAGTGGTGAGCCTTGTATATTATGAGGACTGTTCGGACTGCTCACAGTGGGCTTCTCCTTCAGAGTGAGATGGTTTGGGCAGGGCGTGAAGTGAGAATGGCGTCCATTTTCAAGAATGTGAGTACGGAACACATTTGCCTCTTTGGGTTTGTGAGCTTCCAACGATGATGACCCAACCCAGATCCAAGCGTTGAGCGTATGGTGCACTATTAGGCCCGTTGCGATGTTCTCTCACCTTGTGGACCTGTAGAACATCACGCCCAAGGAGAAGGAGGATCTGAGCCTCCGGATCAAGTGGAGGAATATGCTTAGCAACAGAGTTGAGGTGAGTGTGATGCTTGGCTATTTCAGGAGTAGGTATCTCCGACCTATCCTCAGGGATGTAGTTACACTCTATGAGACTCGGGAGGTTTATGCTGAAGCTTCCATCCAAAGTTTTTGCAATGAAGTTTGTGGCTCTCCTCCCAGACATCTCAGTAAGGCCAGCACATGTCCTAAGTGTGTAGAGTGACTCTGTGCCCTCCAGTCTAAAGAGGTCAAAGAACTCTGATCTAGCGAGCGATCTGTTGCTCTGATCATCAAGAATAGTGTAGAGTTTCACTGACCTGTCTGGTTGACCCTTAGGATGAACTGTGATAAGGCAAATTTTTGAACAGGAGCGCGGGCCGTTACCCTCTCCACAAACCTCTGTACACTTTGAGTTCACAGTAGGAGACTGATCACCCTTCTCCTCCCCGCCGTTCTCTGATTCAGGGGTCTGGCTAAGCCATGGAGCTGGTCCAGGATGAAGAGCCGCTACATGCTTGTCGCTGCTGCACTCTTTGCACTGTACTGCGATTTTGCAATCTTTGGCATAATGTTTGCTTGAAGAACAACATCTAAAACATATGCCAGTCTCTTTAAGATACGCCTTGCATTCTTCGATTGTTTTGGTTCTAAAGCCTCTGCAGTATTTAAGGGGGTGTGGTTTTTTATGAATAGGACATTGCCTACTGACATCTGGCCTAGTACTAGGGGTCCCTGTATCGTCGGAGTCAAGCATAGAAGAGACCTCTGTCTTGTGTGAGGAGATGAAGCTTCTAGAGCTACTCATCTTCTTTGCTGTGTTGTTTGGCTTCATTGTTGTGTCTGCTGAAGAGGACAGAGAGAAACTTGGGTCATTGCGGATGTAGGCCTCTCTGCAGACGAACTCGACAAAGTAAGAGAATGGTGGGAAATGTACCTGGTAATGTGCCTTGTAATTACTACCATGAGAGATCCATTTTTCCTGGAGACTGAATGGCAGCTTCTCTACTATGGGTATCAGGCCTCTCGCAGTATCCAGGCAAGCTAGTCCAGGTAGGTCCCCCTCACTCTGTGCTGATGCTAGCTCTTGTAGCAGGTCGCCCAGCTCTCTGAGCTTTTGAGGATCTTTATTGCTGACCTTGGGAAATTTCTCCAGTCTGTCGAAGAGAGCTTTCTCTATCATCTCTGGGGATCCATAACAATCATTAAGACGAGACCACACCATTCTCAGGCCTTGAGCTGGGTCGTTGATGTGTACAGCTCTAATCCTCTTCACATGTGCTGAAGACTGTGGACCCAGCCACTTGTGTAACAGGTCGAGCTCCTCACTTGGGGTAAGTTCTGTTCCATCAATGGAGTTTAAGAAGCTCGACAAGGGAAAAAATCACGGCGCTTCTCCAGAAAGGCAGCGGGATCGGCGGCGGCGCGCGGCCAGATGGAAAGTGCGCATCCGACGCGAGCAGCGGAAAAGAGCATTGTGTCGCGTAAATAACCATAGAGCACCGGTGAGAGACCGTTTTTTTTGTGGAAAAGTATTAAAAGTTGTGACTGATCCTAATTGATGAGTGGAGCGTCTGGGTCGCAGACCACAGTGCTGCCGGCGCGGGCACACGCCGCATTGTTTCTTTTGTTTGTAGCACTACTCCACATATTATATTTACTTTCGACACCATGAATATTCGTTTACACATATTTTGTACCGTAAGAAGGCCGTGCTTTTAGGCAAATACGGAGTATTGGGGGCTGCTGCAGTGTTTTATTCAGACTGACATAATTTAGATAGAATAAGACATTTAAAATCGACCAAATTTAAGTTAAAATGCTACCAAAATCAGTTTAAAAATGCAACAAAGGGAAAAATAAGTTAATTAAAAATATTAAGTTAGACTTGCTTGGTTAAAACCATGTTTATTTAATTTAGGTGGAACTTCACTTGTTTAATATTCGACGAAGAAATGACGGTGATGATTTTGTGTATTATGAGTTCATGAATATGTTTGTTTGTTTCATTTAAGGGTTTTTACCTAACCAGCACAACTGGACCTTCCAAATAAAGAGTTTTGAAGAATTGGAAAAGCTTGGACCGTGTGTGCTCGAGTAAAATCCAGTTGATATCCTGGCGGAATGCTCTGACCTTTCAAGTGGGGAGAAATAACTTGACAGTAACATTCAAACACAATGAACACAAGTAACATAACACCACCACTAAATGTCTTACTGCATAATTACTGTACACGTTTTCTACATTTACACTGAGGGCATTTAGAAGACACTTTTGTCCAACGTGATTTACAATAAGTACAATTCTATAAACTGATCAATGTACAAGTTGTTAAGAGTTAGAATAGTTTGTAACTAAAGTCTGGTCACACGCTGTCCCCTGATTGTTTTGAGTATGAATTCGACAGAAAACAACAATTAATAAAACAACCAATCAGACTCATAGAACATAGAACAGTCCCACCTTTCCAATCAGTCCTTTTTACACAACTTCAGGGTTTCCTCTTGGATTTTTTGAAACCGTGGGGGAGTTCTGCCCGAGTGGAAGAGGGGGGGTGACAACGACGACGACATGAATTTTGAAATGTGAAATTATGTCTATTTCAAAGTGAATGTTTTTCTAAATACATTATTTACTATAGGGTTTCCAGTACATGAATTGAAAATAATAATTGAAAATAGGATCTTGCAGTATAGTCCATTTTGGGTTCCAGCCGGATTCCCTGTGTTTTGTTTTTTTCCTCCCTCTCTCTCCTTCACTGCTGCTCTCCGCTGCCTCACCATGCTCAACCTCCTTCTCTGCCTCTCCTCTTTTCTCTCCTCCACTCACCTCCTGCATTACTTTTGCCTGTGCTCTTATCTAATATAATATTGGGAAGTGTTAAATTTGTTCAAATCACCAATACCACACAGGTAATGTTAGGAATATTTAAATATTACACTTATCATGGTACACATCATTATCATTTCTATTGACTTGAGGGAATAACATCACGACAGTAAGTCAAGAACATTGAGCCTCTCCTTTATGTAAGGTTACCTGACTCTCTTCCTCTGGAACCTTTCTCTTCTTTTGAAAATAGTTTAATATACTCATCTGAAAATGTAACCAGAAAAGAGTCATGGCAGAAAATTACCTGGGCATTGCCTAAGCAAACGTGTTACCTAAGCAAACGTGTATCTGAAACGTAACAGGTTTCCTCTATCAATAGAAAATTAAGTTTTACAGTTAAAAATGAATCTACAACAAAATAATATCTCTCTCTACTGTATAACCAAAGACTCGACGTGCTTTATTAGGCCTAAAGTACATGTAGTTTCTCTACAAGTGTCAATGGTACAAAAATAAAATAAAAATAAGAATCTCTCTAAAATAATGACAGAAATAATACGTATCCTGTATTAACCATTCAATAACACATTTATTCCAACACAGGATTTTTTCTGTAGCCTAATCCATCTATACAGTAGGGTCATTTTCCCTAGCCCCATTTACACTGGTGTTTGGGTGCGGCTTCAGAGCGCCAATTCTCCGCATCCGTCCCAGTGTGAATCTCTTGGATGCGGCGAGGGGTGATACGCCTCTGGAGGTAGTATCAGGGCCGCACTATTGGTGAACCGAACCAGTGTGAACGGACAAGCTGGCTTCGCGTATCGAGGACGTGTCGATCGGACGGTCGGTTAAGTACACAGGTCCTTCACTCAACTTAATACAGAGAAATGTTCCACAAAGCAACGTGACTGGACTAAAGTAACGTAGTAACTGTAACTGTCTTTGGCAACTCATATGAGGAAAAAAATATGCAGATATACGTGGAAAAGCGTCTGTCTGACCGACACATTTATGCCCGAAAAACAGCGTCTGTCACCGGCAAAAAACTAACTCACCGAGTATTTGTGATGAAAATAAATCACCGCGACCGTCAACCCTCCCGACCGAGACTCCGGTGAAATTTCCCCCGGAAGACAACCTACAGTTTATTGATGGCGATTATGTAATTATGTAATTTAGAGCGAAAAATGTAACTTTGTCACTTTCCAGGATGTTTGGTGGGTCAGGATCAATCACTACACATTATAACAGCATCCATAGGATTATAAACTGTCTGCAATTTTAGATTGACAGGGGGGACACCAGGGAAACACCTTCAAAAAAACACACCGACGTCATCATCATGACGTGTACCGTCACGCCTCTTTAGGAGCCGCAGCGCTGGATTTCTGTGTGAATTGAAGTCGGTTTGTCTTTAATGCGGAGCTGCTTCGCTCTGTGTGAATCACCATCAGGGTGATGGTTTGAACAAAACTGTATCAAATATAACCTAGCTTGGGTACCTTTCTTTCACCCTTTTCTCTCCCTCCATGTCGGACTGTTGTCTCTACTCTCTTAGTCTTTTGCGCGCCGCAGCCAGACAGGCAGGTGGTGACTCCGGTGTTGGTTTTTCAAAATAAGGGTATTTGCAGTGTAGCGTCACATTTCATGAAAAACACCATGTTTTGTGCCAAAATCACATTTCATACAATAATGTACATTAATATAAACATAAAACAACATAAAAACAAGGTAAAAAAATAAAATTAAAAAACACCATTATTCTGAAGATGTGGCGGCTTTTATTTTGCCGTGGCGGTGCGCCACAATCAATTACATGTAGAGGAAACCCTGAACTTTACTTATAGTGCAAGAGGTATGACTGTCTTTAGAGAGTCACTGAGTGTGTTTGTCATTCAGGTCTCTGGATTCAGCTGCTCAGAGAGCTCTGTGCTGTTGTCAGGAGCTGCAGGTCAGAAACAAACATCCTGTGTTGAACTTTTATAAACAATAAATACAGGAAACAGTGTTGAAAAGGTTAATCTGCACAATAATGTGAAACATGTTTTAAACTCAAACATGAAGTGCGAGTCAGATCAGCTGAAATAGAACCAAAGTAAGTTTTACTTACAAGATGGAGGGCTGATGGCTGAAATCAAAACAAGACAAATAATTTCAGTCTCAGTTGTAAATGCCAGATTATCTTTAGTCACTTTATTCCTCTCTTCTACTCACTCAGACTGAGTATCTGTTTACACTCAGTCTGTTTAGTGCTGACTGGATTTACTTTCTCTGATGCTTGTTTTAATTTTGCAAACTGAATTTAAAAAAAAAAAATCAAAGTACTGAAATCTTTTTCTCTCTCACCTTTCTTCTTTTTGTAAACGATGAATCCAGCAGCACCGATGAGAATGAGAGCAAGAACAACCACTGCAGCGGTGACGAGGACGATCATGTTACTGGGCTTCACTGTTGAACCCAATAATAGTTTATTATTACTGTTTTTGTTGTTGTTCCCATGCACTCCCCTTCAGCTCCCTCTGATCTCACTCTTACCCCAGTTAGTTCTGATCCGATCTTTCTCCAGTTTGGTGATGATGTCCTCCTTCACACCAGAGAGCTGAAACACACAGTCGTACCTCGTCCAGTCTTCAGGTGTGACTGATGAAAGGTCCAGGTCAACACTCATCTGGAAGGTTCCATCATGGTTGGGGAGGATCTCTCCGTGGTCCACCTCCTCATGAAGCTCCTCTCCATCTTTCCTCCAGAAGAGCGAGGCTCTGTCAGGGTAGAAACCTGTAGCGAGGCAGCTGACTGGAGAGGAGGGAGTCTTCTGGAGGAGAGACACTGAGGGAAGCTCTGGAGAGAGATCAAGGAAACTATTTCTAGTTTGAAACACTGAGACAACAAACTGACTTAACTCATGCTTAGTGTACACTGACCATCAGAGTCTGAGCAGTGATGCAAAGAAATTTCAGAACAGCCAAAATGTCAGTGTCTCCTGATTGGTTAGGACAACATCTAATCTTACAGCTACAGAAAACAAACTGAGACAACAATGTAATGTCAGACTGACTGGAGTGATAACACAACAGCAGTTCAAACTGAGCAGACTGTATGAACATGATTGTGTCCAATAATCTACATCAGGTCATGTGATTCTACCTGTTCTCAGCAGAAAGCTCCTCCCATGGGCCAAATACATCTTCAGACGCTCAGGGTAAATCACTGTGAGGTAATTCTGATTGAACTCCTTTACAGCTTTGTCAGCATCCCATTTCAGTTTGGTGATGAAAGCCTGTGGTTTTGGAGCGATCCATGTCTCTGTCTTCAGGTCAAATGATAGGAAGTCTTCTCCATTATAACCAAACTGATTAAAACCAGTAACCTCTCCGGTCTCATCATCCCACTCACAGCCACACAACCTCTGTAAAATGTGGACACCTGAGACAGAGACAGAGAAAGAAACACCTCACCTCATCACTTTAAGGTTTAACATGCCAACAATGAACAGTGATAAGTCCAAACTATTACAGCGGGGACTAACACAAAAACACTTTTCTCTAGTTTTGTACTATAATAGTTATATTCTGTGTGTTAAAAAATGTCAAGTTGAGCTTCAGTTCTGTGAGGCTTTGACTGGTGAAGAGATTCACCTACCTGTGTGCAGGAAGGAGTTTAGTTGTTGATGATTTATCCTTTAAATTATGTGTACATGCAGCCAGTATTTATAATGTGTATCTGCCTTCACACCAGACCGTGGTGTATTATTTGGAGTTGTTTGATTCCTACTTCATCTCCTGTGAGAAACTTAACCCTGTGAATATAGCTCATGGAGTATATTTAGATTGATAATCATTGTGTGTTGTTGTTCTGTATTTACCTTTTGTTTTGAATAACAGAATCACAGTGAAGGATTACAGAATATGTATCCTTCATGAATACATTAATAATGTAAGCTACCTTTGTTCTCATGCACTTTCTGTGTAACTGAGTTTTGGCATGTATGTAAATATATTGATCTATAATTGCTGTTGTACAGAAATCATCCATCCTGTCATCCATCCATCCATCTGATCCAGGATTTCCCAACTCAATAAATTATTTAAAGGTTTTTGGATCCTTGTGTCTAGTGTTGTTTTTGGCGGCCTGTTTTACTTTTAGTTTTAGTCTAGTCTTTGTGTCAAGCTATCATTTTAGTTTTTATTAGTTTTAGTCACGTTCATACTCCTTTTAGTCGTGTCAAGTTTCAGTCGACTAAAAGTCTGAGCATTTTAGTCTTATTTTAGTCAGAATTGTCCATGACTATTTTAGTCTAGTTTTAGTCAGAATTGTCCATGACTATTTTAGTCTAGTTTTAGTCGAGGAAAACTGATGACATTTTAGTCTAGTTTTAGTCAAAGATTGTATTTAGCCAAACCCATTTTACAATTCAAACAAGGTTATCCTATTATTATATTATTGCTACCTTATAGACTCAAGAATACATTCATTCCAGACACAGAAGATGCTCTGATTTGAATTTACAACATATTTATTTTAACTAAGAACCCACTTTACACTCTTTCTCTCTAACAAACTATTTACCTTGCCTTGTTTGGTGTAATTTTTCTCAGCACAACCTCACTTATGTGACTGTACAGTTATTTTTTAATTTTGACATACTGTATTAATACAGTGGACCTAAAATCACACAAAAATCATAAAATCAGAGTAGGAAAAAGTTAGATTTTTTACTGTGAAAACCACAAATATGTTTAACGAACCATTTTTATTACTTAGAATGCAAATTTAATTTGTTGTTTGCTTATTTTGTACATAGGTTTTTGAAATTTACAAAGTTATACGTAACTATTTACATTTTAATGCAGGCAATGCCTCAGGCTCAGGCCTCCCTCAGGTCGTCACAGCTCAATGAGGAGCTGCACTGCCTGCTCCTCCTTCAACAGTCTACTTATTGTTTTGACACACAAAACAAAAAAACGACTACACTACACACTGAACACCACACTAACTATACTCTCCAAACACACTAAATGTCACAAATCTCTCAACTCTCAAAACTCGCTGTCACTAACGCTGTGTCTGTCGCTGTCACTCTTCGCCACCGTCCCTCCCCACAACTTTCCCCTGTTCCCCAGCAACCAAATCACGTGATTTACCATATAATTTTGTGATTGGTTGATGTGGTGGCTTTTTCCACCAATAGGAAAGGGGGTATCACGTGTTTTTTTTTTTTTTTGCTTGCAAGCGCTTCCTGTTTGCGGAAACGTTACTGAGAAAAGTTAGTTTCCACCGTTTCTTCCTGCACCAAACACGGACTAAACGTAGCGGCAAAATTCGCGAAAAAGCGTCGCGCACATCATTTATCACAAGTCCGGTTTAACCCGGCCTATCAACACAATTTAAAAACTGGTATATAGTTTGAAGTCCGCACTTTCGCCACAAGTTGAAACGGAGAATCAGTGAGGCTGCATCTCGCTGCTCCGTCGTCTTAAAGCGGTCACGTGATACGGACGCGCCGGTGCATCCGTCGACCCCAGAGGGTTAAGGATTTTTGTTATAACATTTCGTCTCGTCTCGTTTTGGTCAACGAAAATGAAGACACATTTTAGCATAGTTTTTATTTTGTAAACCACGTTTAGTCTCGTTTTTATTCGTCTACAATATTGCATTATATATTTAATTATCGTTATCGTCACATGACCAGCATTTTCGTTGCGTCTCGTCTCGTTTTCCTCAGGTGATAAAGGTTCGTTGACGACGATATTTAGTCATAATTTTCGTTGACGAAAGCAACACTACTCGTGTCTAAATGTGCACACCAGTCAGATGTTCTGTGGTCCAGTCATCCCCTGAAGCAGTATTAGTCAATACAGTATTCAGTCTTTTTCACTGTGCATGATGGGAACTTTCTTTCAGCCCAGGGTGGCTGATAGAATCAATTCCAAATATTTGATACAAATCTTACTAAATTATTTTTATAATTATAGAAAACAGTTCATGAAGTAAAAGCTGAATTATAACATAGTACATACTGTACCTCCACTTTGGTTGAAGCGCTGTTTCAAACTATTGATTGTGGCTTTGAAATAAGTTGGCTCTATCTCAAAACATGCTGCTTTGTACTCCTCCAAGTGGTGAGGATAATTTTCGAACATTTTTTTCACCCAGTCTTGTTTTCGATCAAGTATCAATTTGTTGCCGTCACAGGAGCCCGCCAGATTTTCATCAATCACTGCAGCTGCAGCCATCTCCGGGAAGTCTGGGAGTCCAGAAGATGCAGTGGTGATATACTTCAGGGAGTGTTTCACTGCAGGACAAAAGAGGTTTATAGATTCAGTATAAATACACACATCATCATTACACTAATCATAAATATGATGTCATGGTAACACTTTAGATTATGGCCTGCCATCTACAGCATGAATCTTCTTATCTAACTCATCTATTACCTGTTCTATCATTACAGGGAACAGTACGGCCCACCAACTACTGAGAAGCATTTTGGTGTTTGGACAGACTTTAAAGAGAAGTTACACTCAAAGTACTTTAACTATCAGGTCCCCCTTCTAATATGAACGTTAGCATCCTTTATGGCTGCAATATATTGATATTATACTGTTACTATGATAAGAGACTAGATGTCATCTTAGATTGTAGATATTGTTGTATCATGATATAAGTGTTGTCTCTTCCTGGTTTTAAAGGCGACATTACTTAATGTCATTTTTCTGAACTGACCAGACTGTTGTACATGTTCTAATTCTTGTCTTCACCCACATCGTAATCATATCCACATTACTGACGATTATTGATAAGAAATCTCATAGTGCTTCTACATATTGTTGCAATATTGATTTCAAGGTATTTAGTTAAATATACTGTGATACTTCATTTTGTTGTCCAGTCCTCGCATTAATGTGTTTTGAGGACATTTTTTAAATATCAAGATATATATTTGTGCAGTAAAACAGCCTACTATTATTGTGGCATTATTTTAAGGTGATATCACCCAACACTACCATCCTTGAGAGACACACAGAGGTCACAAACCAGTGTCCACCACTAACATGTGTTGGTGAAATGAAGCGAGTTTACTGTCAGAAGACACACACTGAGTTTGAAAGTTATAAAATGAACTGTGGTTTGTCTTTTCATACTGTATGTTTGCTATTGTGCAACGACTCCCAATAAAGTCTCTCAATGACTGTTGTCTTTCAGTCTTCTACTGTTTATGACAGTTGTTTTGATCCTGTGACAGGGCAATAAAATTTATCATCTTCTATAACTGCCTCATCATAAAGAAGCTTTTCTTCTTCTTGTACTCCGTAAAAAAACAAAGAACAACTCTGTGTAACAACAATATCAGTCCACATCTACCTGAACCACCAAACAGGCTGGACACACTGGATGCCTGTGTACTGTGTGGCAGCGGCTTTGCTCCTGCCTGTCCTGTCTGTTTACATGGAGTGTTTGACTTTCTAGATAATTATAAAAACACATGATGACGTAATTTGTTTTTACCCCGCTGAAAGAGCGAGGAAGCCGGAGGGGGAACGAGAGGGGACTACAGAGAGAAAGTGAAAGTAAAAGAATGTCCCAGTGTCTGTGACATATTCATACAGATATTAAAACTGTAGTAAAATGCTGGTATGAGGTCTGAAGTCCTCTGTCGCCTATGTTTCACCCCAAACTTACAACATACAGCCTCCAGTAACACAGCACAGTAATACAAGCTTCAGGACTACAGTATGTTCCTGACAACAGACTTGGATCTCTGCTTGTTCGAAAAACACAAATTAAAGTTAAGGTTTAAGGTCAGCTTCAGGTCACTAGTTTACTGGTGAACTGTTCTGTGTTTCATAAACTGCTTTCAGGAAGTAATTCAAGGAAAGGTATCTTACCTGCAAATGCAAAGTGGCTCGAGAGAAGCAAGAGAATGAAGATCTTCATGTTTTGATGAGAAGTAAGTTTGATCCACATAACAGCTGAGTTCAGTCAGTGGAGTTGAGTCTTCATGGTGTGAATAAAGGGAGGAGGTGTTTTCTGTTTGGATAACACGCCTCCTTCCTTCCCTCACTGTGTCTTTAGCTCCCCCCAGTGGGGATGAGAGGTTTAGACAGGAGTAAAAGTTCTTCAAAAGGTTTTCCTGTGGTCTTTTGTCTTTATCTAACTCAAAATAGATTGAAGTTCTTGTATTCAAATAATGTAGTTTCAGATATAGAGGTGTATATAGATATAGATATAGGTGTTAAACATTATTTGATGACAATTCAACTTCATGAAGGACAAATTAACACATTTAATGTACGTGTGTGTCTAAACTTTGTCTTTATTACGCCACCCTTCAGTTGTAGCATCAGATCAACTGAATTAACTGAGTGAGCTCAGAATGGAAATTGGCTGGTAGAAAAGCTTTTTTTTTTTTTTTTTTAAATAAAATAAATAATGGTTTGTCTTAATTTTTTTATATTACCTGACATTTTGTTACCTGTGTGCATTCAGAATCTGCCTCACTCCACAGTGAACAGTCCCATGTTTCACTTTATGCTGACAGAGTTTCATAACATCAAACAGCCGAACAGTGAAACAGAGAAGCATCAGTGCCGGTTTGGACTGGCCCGGCTTTGTCTTTGACAGGTACAGGATCAAAACACAATGTATATCTGTTTCAGTGGCTGAGGAGGACTTTAACACTGGACCAGTGTCAAACTGTAAAAACAGGCTTTTTCACTTTAAAGTCCAGACAAACTTTACATTGGATATATCAACTTATATTCTAACACAGGTGGACTTCACTTTGTTAAACTCACCTGAACATATTTTAACACAGCTCCTGTGTTATAGTCAAAGTCAAAAGTCAAAGTAAATTTTATTGTCAATTCTGCAATAAATACACAGACATACTGTAGAATCGAAATTACGTACTCTCGGTCTCCCTTACAACACAACAACAGATAACACTGAATAAAAAACAACAACCAGATTCTTAATGTAAGAAATATAGCATCATACACCCACAGCGACTCACTGCCTTTGTTTGATTTTATGTAATATTCTTTACTTTTTTTTTTAAGTATTGTGTTCAGACAACATTTCATATAGAGGAGCGGTCTCAGAGGAGTCTAAACACACCTGAGATGATTATCTTTTTAAAAATGTGTGCAAAAAGTTTTTGTCCCTTTTGTTGCAACACATTTAATCATATAAAGAACTAAATTTATATACTGTATAAAGACATTTTCTATTGTAGCCCTCTCACTCAACTCTGTTTTATGATTGTCATGAATACCTCTTTTATGTATAAGACTGCATGGGAGCCAATTGGTGAGAGCTACTAAAATGTATTATTTGGGATGTTTTACAATAATTAACACACATTGAGCGCATGGGCCTGGCTAGTTTATCAATTGTATCTATACTGTTACTGAGCATTAATTTTCCCATGCAGTTCACTTTAACTGTAACTTTAGCTCTTATTCAATATAAACATCATCAGCATGAAAAACACCTTCAAACAAGGATTTAGCAATAATAAACATATTACTAAACCTTGTGGCTCATATCTTTCTCCTTTGTTTAGAATCACCTCCTAACCAAGAAATACACACACATTAGAAACCTTCACAATAGTAATACTCCGGGGTTTTGTTCTGTTTCAGTTGGTACCAGTGATGGCGCGCATGCGTGAACTCATATAGAAATAACCGTTGAACCCGCAGGTCAGGATTAGGGTTGGGTATCGTTTGGGTTTTATCCGATACCGGTGCCTACTCGGTACTTTTTAAACGGTTCCGGTGCTAAAACAGTTCTCGAACCGGTGCTTAAAAAAACGAAAATGCACACACTTTGTCAAAAAACAATACCCTTTTATTTCCAGTGCCAATTTAAACACAATATAAAATAAAGCAATATAATTTAAAATAATATAAAATAAGAATTCACATTTACATCATATCAAATAAAACAATATTGTATCAAATACAAGTACTGAAGATTAATAGAGATTACTGTCAGGGTAATCTAATCTCCGTTTAGTCCTCCTAATGACCTGAACTGAACAGTGCAACACCTTACATATTAAAAAAAGATACATAATATAAAACACACATATAGAACAAGATATTGCAAAACAGTATTGCACATTTTAACAAGCTTTTGTGACTGGTAATGACCTAAACTGAACAGTGCAACAACTTAAATATTAAAATAGATACATATATAAAACACAAATATTGCACAACAGTAGTGCACATTTAAACATTTGCATGTGTTGAGCGTGTTCGTTTATTTGAGTGAAGACAGAACCACGACGTACTGTTTACCATTTATTTCGAATTGTATCATTAAGTAAAAGGCTTGATATCAAGGACTTTCTCTGTTTGACAAATCACAGTCAGCGGAGTGCTGTTACTCTGTAACCAATCGCCCAGAAAAAGATGCAAAATCTCTCTTTACATTGTACCATATAATTTTGGTATCAGAAAATGTAGAATTTCTCATTGGTTAAGAACAGATAAGTTTAACAATATTCATTGGTTGTACAGGTGGGGTGGTGCTGTGGTTTAGACTTAGCCCCCCTTCGTCGGTGCACGAGCTGGTCCCAGCCCCTTAGCAACACGATAGTCTCCAGGTGGTCAGCGGCCTGTTGAAAGAAAAAACTCCCTTCCTGCCATCTATCCTAGCCTCTGCCTCCTCTCTGCCACCCTCCTCCACACCTCAAGGACACATTCATGCAAACACTTTTGGTTTAAGACTGTGGCCTGTTCTCACTAAGAGACATGGATTGATGGATATATTTCGTTCCCTGGCTCTTCTCTCCTATGTATTAACCCCTCATAAAAAGGGTTAATGCTTCCAACCCTCTCATCTATCAACAGGGCCTGTCTGCCACCCATTATCTAACTATTTAGTATTGATCATTAGTAAAAACAGGTAATCACAGTAATTATTTGTCAATTAGAATCAAGTGTATTAATGTAAATCAAACAATGTAAATCAATTAGATTAATTTCAAAGCGTGAGACGCATGAGGTGCAGAGAGGTAAAAAAATAAATGCAAATAAACACATGCACGACTTGTTGTGAGTTTCACATTAAGCAGACAGTCAGCGGACACTGAGTTGAAGTTTAGCACATAGCACACGATGTCACACACACTGTTGAATGGCCACGGTGTTTGCTAGCAGCTAGCCTACTTGATATGCAAGATTTGCGTTAAATTACTCGATTTACCCGAAGAGGAAAGGCTGCTGTGAGTGCTGTGACTGTCACCATCATCCTCTGTGATGTCCACCACCACACCGGCAGGGCTGGGAGTCCGGCTGCTGCTGCTGAAGTGCTTGGCCTTGCGTCACGTAGGCTATCGAACACGGTGGATTGTTCGGCTTTTAAATAAACACCGTGAGTCGTCAGTGAGTCTTTAAATTTGAGGTGTTACCTCCTTTGCACGATATCGCTTTATTGCATCTGTTACATGTTGCTGAGTCTGAATCCTTGGATGTGAAATGTAGCCAAACCTTGGATCTTTTTGCCTTCGGCATCTTCATTGATCCTCTCACTGCTATCAGTTCTGATGATCTGATCAACAAGTGTGCAGCGTAGCGGCACTGACGTCACGCAGGTTGACGCCGCCCGCAACCCCATGGGGTGTTAAAAAAAGTCAGGCACTGAAATTTGCGTTCTTTTTCGATCTCGTTACAACCGTTTATGTCGGAACCGGTGCCCTACTGGAACCGAGTTTCGGTGCTCAACCCTACTCATTGCATGGCAGAGTACAGTTTGTGAGGGATTGCGCAATCCAAGATGAGGCTCAGTTTGCTAAAATGTCACCAAAAAAAAAAAGTGGTGAAATATGTACTGCTGTGTGTACATTGCATTGACTAAATACGCGCTAGAAAGCCTTCATCTTTTGTTCAGAATCAGCTACTTATCACAGGTAACCGGCGCAACTTCCTTCTCATTCATCCCCGCAGCGCCACCGCGCTTTCCACAGTCGGACGCTCAGCTTCTACTGACTTCAGTGGGGAAGCGTAGAGCGGGTTGTTCCACTGCAGCGAAACCAGACGGTCATTGGATAAATGCTGGGCTTTGTCCCGCCCATCGGAAGCTCAGCTTCTCTGGGGGTCTATGGGGCAGTGGGCTGGCCTGGAAGCTCAGCTTCTGCATGATGATTGGATGAGCTGTCTGAGGCGGAATCATTTTTTGATTGACAGCTAAATGAGCGAATCAGCGATCTTGAAGAATAAACATCCACCGGAGCATTTTCCAAGTTTTTCATTCCGTTGTTCTGAACTGATCTTTACCGATCCCCAGCGACTTTGTCACGATCGCTCACACTCACAGGCGGTCACACTTCACAGTAGCCTGGCGCAGCAGCTCCAGCTGCTAGCATTAGCAAGGTGCACATCATGGAAGATAATATGAATGTTGTTAGAGTTAAAGAGCAGGGCAGGTCAACTCCTAAGATTGATTTAGTGCAAAAGGTGGTGAAAAGTAACAGGTCTTTTCAGGTGTCCTGAATAATAATAATATATATAATAAATAAACAAACAAACACATTTATGATGTAGGCCAGAAAAATGAGCTTCCCCTCCTTGAAAGACCAGCAGCCGCCACTGGTGCTGTTACACGTGC
>JBBNBP010000658.1:0-7500 GCA_039737535.1 Lagodon rhomboides
GTCACTGAGCTGAGAGGTCGGACTGGCACTGAGCTCCCGCTCCCATCGACCATAATTTAAATTTTACCCACCACAGACTGGCAGTTTTATATCTAGCTGACCGCTCTAAGCTTCCTAGTGATGTCAAGCAAGGAAAGTGGCTCGGTTCCGCTCGAAAATCCAAGTAAATCTCAAAGAAATACGAGGGGCCGACCGAACATCGAGGTGCAAGATGGCGGCTCCGGTGCTGGTGGCTACTCCTCACAGCTAGCTCAGGAAGTTACTGAAAGCATCGGCAAGTTATTAGAGGAGAAGCTAGCCAAATTTACGACTGCACTGGAAGTTATGACAACCCGGGTGGAAGGCAACAGTGAAAGGCTAAGCGAAGCTGAGGGCCGAGTGTCCACACTGGAGGACATGCTAGCTACCACCGAAAACAAGCTCCGGGAAGTTGAGAAGAAGTTACAAGCTCTCACTGAAAAAGCAGACGACATGGAGAACAGGACGAGACGGGACAATATCAGGGTTGTTGGCTTAAAGGAAGGAGTTGAAGGTGAGCAACCTGTTGCTTTCTTTGAACGCTGGCTGCCGAAAATACTGAACTTGGATACTAAACGGGGCATAATTAAAATTGACCGGGCGCACAGAGGGCTCGGACCCGCCCGCGCGACCGCTCCAGACCCGTCATCATCAAGCTGCACAACTCCGGGGAGAAACAGCGGATCTTGGCTGCACTGAGGGAAAGACGGCAGCTGACATATGAGGGACAGAAACTGTACATTCAGCAGGATTTCTCAGCTGCAGTGAGGGAGAAGCGGCGCAGCTTCAACAAGGTGTGTGAACGTCTGATCGGTCTGAACATCCGCTTCTTCATGCGGTTCCCCGCCGTCCTAACCTTCACGTACAACGGAGAGAAACATGCTTTCCAGTCCCACCGAGCTGCGCAGGCATTTGTGGATGGACTGCCGTGAACTGTGCAACGATTACCACTGGGTAAATATACAGTATATTTTGTGACGAGATGGCACTCGGTAATTTTAGTTTGAACTGCTGTATTAAAGTCTAAATTCAGCTGTGCACATTAAGCCTGAAAAAATGTTTAGCTTATATAGCCACACTGCACTTATATGATAAGTCAGGGCTGTAACGGCTGTGATGTTAACTCAAAAGGTTAAAAGTTAAATTAAGCTTAGTCTGATAAAAAGGGTGTCATAACCCCTGAGGAGCAAGGGGTGACATAATCCTTCTTTAATTATTATTTTTGGGCTCCAAAGGGATGTGAATCTATCTGGGTCATGGGGGCGGGAGTTTCTTGAAGAGATTGAGGCTGTTGCTCTTCTTCGGTGTTTCCTGCGCTTTCAGCGTCATACAACCACCTGTGACTGTTACACAAACCTGGTTATTATGGCTGTGTTTTTTGTTTTCTCTTAGACCTGTTGAGGTTTATTTCAGTGTTCAATGCCCATTGTTCAGAGGCAGATTCTTTGTTCACAGTGCTCTGAAATGTAAGACTACCTCCTCACCACCATTATACCCTGCCGAATATATATGTATTTTTTCACTGCCCACGATCCCGAACCTTAGTTGCCCTGTGCCTTATTGGCGTATCTTACCTTCATATAACAACCATGAGTGACATTAAGATTATTTCTTTAAATGTCAAGGGGGTCGGCCATGTTGTAAAAAGACAGAAGATTATTTCTTTGTTAAAGAGAGAGAATGCACAAATCGCCCTTCTACAAGAAACACATCTGACAGATTTGGAACACATTAAATTAAGGAGAAGCTGGATAGGCCAGGTGTTCTATTCATCCTTCAATTCACATAGTAGAGGAGTAGCCATTCTTATTCATAAGAAATTACCGTTTACTTTGGAGGAAGTTATTAAGGATGAGGAGGGACGATTTGTTATTATCTCAGGTTTCCTATATGGGGAGCGAATCCTCATCGGCTCTGTCTATGGCCCTAACGCATTCGAGCCCTCTTTCTTTTCTAGACTGCTTGCAGCGGCATCCTCACATTTGACTCCCTTCACAGTGTTCGGAGGAGACTTTAACTGTGTTCAGGATGCTAGTGTTGACCAATCTCCATCAAAACCTGCCTTTATATCAAAAAAGACCGCAAGGCTGAAGGAGCTGTGTGCGGATCTGGGTCTCTTTGACGTTTGGAGAATTATAAACCCATCGGCAAAGGACTATACTTTTTACTCCCACCCCCACCAATCTCTATCAAGAATTGACTATTTTCTAGTGTCTAGAGAGGTAGTAGATAGAGTCAAAGCTTGCTCAATTGGAATATGTACATTGTCTGATCATAACCCGGTATCTATGACTATATCCCCCCCTATCTCGATCCCTCCACACGTCACTGGAGACTTAACTCCGCACTTTTAAGTAGCCCCCCATTCTTGGATTTTTTGGAGAAGCAATGGGAACTTTTTATGGCAACAAACAACACACCAGGTATAAATCCTTCCCTATTATGGGAAACGGCTAAGGCGTTTATGAGGGGGTCCATTATATCTTACACGGCAGCTCATAAGAGGGATACAATCAGGAAGCAATTGGAATTGGAACATTCGATCCAGGACTTAGAGAACAAGTTTAAAGGGTCTCCATCTAAACATAATCTTAAAAACTTAGAAGCAGCAAGATCGGCGCTTAAACAACTCTTAACAAGCAAAGCAGAGGCTTCTGTCCTTTTTGCCAGACAGAGGCTATATGAACACGGCAATAAGCCTGGCCGCCTTCTTGCCCGCCTGGCAAAGGGCAGAAATGCCATTAATTTAATATCATCACTTAAAAATAGTAATGGAGACAAAGTTCATGAATCAAAAAAAATTAACAGTATTATGAGACAGTTCTACTACAAATTATATTCCACCGAATGCAATATATCGGATGAACGAAGGAAATCCTTCCTGGATCAAATCAGTCTCCCCTCTCTTACAGAAGAACAACGGGAGCTCCTGAATAGACCCGTTACTAGGGAAGAGGTCCTGGATGCCATTCGCACACTTCAAAGTGGGAAAGCACCAGGGCCGGATGGCTATGGGCCGGAGTATTATAAAAAAATGAGCAGAGTTGTGGTGGGTCCTCTGACCAATATGTTTTTGGACTCCTTCATGAATAGATGCCTCCCTCCCTCTCTAAATTCAGCCAATATCTCTTTAATCCTGAAGAAAAATAAACCACCAGATGAGTGCGGTTCTTATAGACCTGTCAGCCTTATAAATGTGGACAGCAAGATACTTTCTAAAATGCTGGCTAGAAGATTGGAGAATTATTTACCTTCGCTTATAAATGACGATCAGACAGGCTTTATCAGGGGGAGGTTCTCGTACTCTAATGTGAGAAGACTTCTTAATGTGGTACAGTACTCCTCGGAGATGCGACACCGGGCACTAGCTATATCATTGGACGCGGAAAAGGCGTTCGATAGGGTGGAGTGGAGGTTCATGTGGGATGTTCTGAGCAGGTTTGGATTAGGAGAGGAGTTTATAAATTGGATAAAACTTATCTATCATTCACCAGAGGCCTGTGTTTTGACCAATGGCATGCGTTCTTCTCCCTTTCCGCTTGGCAGAGGGACAAGACAGGGCTGCCCGCTCTCCCCCTCCTTTTTGCCCTCACTTTAGAGCCACTGGCGGAACGCATCAGGAATAGTAAAGATATACATGGCGTTACTTTAGGCAAGACCACTCACAAGATAGCATTATATGCTGATGACATTTTACTTTTTCTTTCCAAGCCTGAAGTATCAGTCCCGGCCACTCTGTCAATTATCAACTCATTTGGCTCCATATCTGGCTATAAAGTAAATTACACAAAATCGGAGGCCATGCCCCTGGGGAATTACAGTAACACAAGCTCAGATACGAATTTCCCGTTCAGATGGACCACTTCCGGCTTTGTTTATCTTGGTATTAAAGTGTCACCTAATGTTGAGGACCTGAGGAGACTTAATTTTGTGCCTACAATCAGAACAGTTAAGAATGACCTTGAGAGATGGCATGACCTTCCCCTCTCTTGGATGGGCAGAATCAGCCTTATAAAGATGAACATACTCCCCAGGTTGCTTTACCCTTTGCAGATGTTACCATTATGGTTACCAAAGACAGTTATCTTGGATCTAGAAAGGGCATTTTCACGATTTATTTGGCACAATAAAAGACCCAGAATCGGAATTAAGACTTTACAACTGCCAGTGGAACGAGGGGGCTTAGCCCTACCCAATCTGAGATTTTATAACTGGGCCTGCCACACCCGAATAGTCTGGGACTGGCTCCAGTCTCATTTAAAATCTGAAGCGGGTATTGATGAATGGTTCTCCTCTCCCTACTCCCTGCTGAGTAAACTCACTAATTATGGAAAAAAGAGGTCGCCAGACATTAAGCGTAACCCTATTATTTACAACACTATCAAAGTATGGCGAGACATGGCAAAGCATTTTGGGGAAAACACTTCATCCTTTGCATTAACGCCTGTGACTAGAAATGATGAGTTCGCCCCAGGAATTAATAATAGTGTGTTTGATAGTTGGCATAAGAAAGGCATCAGGCTTATTTGGGATGTATACCAGGGTAATACACTGATGTCCTTTCAACAGCTTCAACAAAAATACAACATTGCATCTGAACACTTTTATGGGTACCTTCAACTCCGTAATTTTATTCTGTCAAAGGTGAAAAGTCTCCACACAGGCACTCCCTCGCTCAGTGATATAGACTTATTTGTACTGAATCGAAAAGACACAAGACATTTTCTCTCTCATTCCTATTCGCTGCTCTACTCCTTAGATCCATCAGATATAAGGAAGGTGATACAGAAGTGGGAACGCGATCTTGGTGGGCAATTTATCGAAGATGACTGGCATGAAGCAATAGTCTCTGCCAAAACCACATTTATTTGCAATCGAATGAGAGAAACCCAATATAAGATACTCCATAGATCCCACATAACACCATTCATTCTTAACAAGATGGATAAACGGACCTCTCCCCTTTGCATGAAATGTAAATTGTCTGTTGGGACATACATTCATTGTTTTTGGGAGTGTCGTTTGATTGCGAGGTTTTGGAACAATGTAGCCCAGGAATTGAGTAAAATTTTCTCATTTAAAGTTACAAAGGATCCTGGCCTCTTCATATTAAGCTTGCCTTCAAAAACATTATCTCTGAGTAGAACAGATTTTAAACTTTGTGACAAACTTCTGTTTCTGGCTAGGAGATGTATTTTAAAGCAGTGGATAAGTGACAAACCTCCAACTGTCACACAATGGTACCAAGAAACGTATAAAGTTCTACCCTTAGAAAGACTTACTGCGCGAATGAAAGGGGATGATAATTTGTTTGAGGGAACATGGTCGGCCTTCCTGAGGTACTTACCCCCGTCCCTCCGGGACACTGTAAATAAGGGGAGATATGCTTTAGACTGGAATACTTCCGCTGGATGATTTATGTTATCATATCTGCTATTGCCAGTCTCTAGATCTCCCCTTCTCTGTTTTTGTTTTTGCTTTGATCTTATTTGACTATCTACTTGTATATATATATATATATATTTTTTTTTTTTGTTGTACCGATGGTTTTATTTAATTTATTTAGGTATCTTAAATTTAATTTTATTGTTTATCTGTTCTTACTTAATTTACCTATTTATTTTTATTAACATCATCCACCCTGTCATTATCTTGTGTACTTGTATATTTTCTATTTTTACTCCCATTATACATGGATGAGAGAAGGCACAGTATGTGTATACTGTAGGGTGACTGATGCGGCAGTTGGGGGTGGCGGTGGATTAACTTTTTGGGGCTGGGACAGTCGTGAGCTACCTGAAATGATTTTGGTTTGGATGGTGGTCTGTTTTCCTTCCTGTGTTGATATCTTTGTGAATACAGAGAGCACTTGTATGTTGTTTATGTTTTGTTTCGATAAAAAACCAATAAAATCTATTTAAAAAAAAAAAAAAAAACCAGTTTAAAGACTTCTGGATGTCGTCTGCTGAGGTTTCTGATCTGCTGCTTTCATCTGTTCTGTGAACCAGAAGAAAAATAAATAAAAAGACTAACTGGTCTCCTGGAAGTGTGGAAGGAATCAGTCAGCTGTCTCTGATAACTTCAGCTGTATTTAAAAACTTGCTGTTGGAGTACAAGTGCTCTTTGGATCAAAGTGAAGCAGCAGCTCAGAGGAAACCTGCTGCTGTCACGTTCACTAACCTGTCTGTCTGTCTGTCTGTCTGTCTGTCTGTCCGTCTGTCTGTCCGTCTGTCTGTCTCTCTGTCTGTCTGTCTGTCTGTCTGTCTGTCTGTCTGTCTGTCAGCTGGTCTCGGCAGGACGGGCACTCTGATTGGCTGTTACCTGATGAAACACTACCGCTTCACAGCAGGTGAGGCCATTGCCTGGATCAGGATCTGCAGACCGGGCTCTGTGATTGGACCACAGCAGAACTTCCTGGAAGAGTGAGTTATTAATGAATAAATAAGTGAATGTGCTGGTTCAGATTAGAGTCGGATCTGTAATGTTCACGTCATGTTGTCATGTTTATCCATCAATCTGTTCAATATATCAGTAAACAGAACAAGTCATAATGAATCACTTCACTGGTTCATCGACGCTACCGAGAGCACACACACACACACACACACACACACACACACACACACACACACACACACACACACACACACACACACACACACACACACACACACACACACACACACACACACAGTGTAGATGTAGCAGACGCCTGCTGGTTATCTGTATCTCTGTCAGTTTCCAGTCTGTGTGCTTGTGTTGGCCTCCAGGACTCAGACCAGGACCAGGACCAGGACCAGGACTGGAGGCTGAACTGGACCACTCAGAGACAGTTAGCCTGTCTGTTTGTGGACTTTGTTATTAATTAGATTAACGGACTCTAACGAGACTCGTAGAGATTCATCATCAGCTGGATCTGAGTCGACTGTCATCAAACACTCCTGATTTACTGAAATATAGTAACTGTAACTAAACTTCCTGGATCCACCTGAAGCAGCTCACAGAAGCTGTCTTTAGTACAGTGCACTCAGTAATCTGATTACTGACCTGCGGCTGTGACTGAGCTGACTGTGGATCAGTGAGTAATCTGATTACTGACCTGCGGCTGTGACTGAGCTGACTGTGGATCAGTGAGTAATCTGATTACTGACCTGCGGCTGTGACTGAGCTGACTGTGGATCAGTGAGTAATCTGATTACTGACCTGCGGTTGTGACTGAGCTGACTGTGCATCAGTGAGTAATCTGATTACTGACCTGCGGTTGTGACTGAGCTGACTGTGCATCAGTGAGTAATCTGATTACTGACTAGCTGTCCTTCCTCCTCACTCCTGTGATCAGGACCTGATCCAACACAGACTGGATCGAGTGACAGGGTCCAGTATTCTGGACTACATGTCTGAGTTCTCTGCTGAGACCAGATTAATCATCTCAGAGAACATCAGACCGCAGCTGCTCATCAAACTTCTGTCTGTGTTCACAGG
>JBBNBP010000658.1:12500-14556 GCA_039737535.1 Lagodon rhomboides
TCTGCTTCTGTCACTGAC
Organism: Lagodon rhomboides; assembly: GCA_039737535.1. NCBI lineage: Eukaryota > Metazoa > Chordata > Actinopteri > Spariformes > Sparidae > Lagodon > Lagodon rhomboides. The sequence goes on from JBBNBP010000658.1 coordinate 12,519, forward strand.
ATGAAGCTGCTGATCTTCTGCTTCTGTCACTGACATGAAGCTGCTGATCTTCTGCTTCTGTCACTGACATGAAGCTGCTGATCTTCTGCTTCTGTCACTGACATGAAGCTGCTGATCTTCTGCTTCCTGTCACTGACATGAAGCTGCTGATCTTCTGCTTCTGTCACTGACATGAAGCTGCTGATCTTCTGCTTCTGTCACTGACATGAAGCTGCTGATCTTCTGCTTCTGTCACTGACATGAAGCTGCTGATCTTCTGCTTCCTGTCACTGACATGAAGCTGCTGATCTGCTGCTTCTGTCACTGACATGAAGCTGCTGATCTGCTGCTTCTGTCACTGACATGAAGCTGCTGATCTTCTGCTTCTGTCACTGACATGAAGCTGCTGATCTTCTGCTTCCTGTCACTGACATGAAGCTGCTGATCTTCTGCTTCTGTCACTGACATGAAGCTGCTGATCTTCTGCTTCTGTCACTGACATGAAGCTGCTGATCTTCTGCTTCTGTCACTGACATGAAGCTGCTGATCTGCTGCTTCTGTCACTGACATGAAGCTGCTGATCTTCTGCTTCCTGTCACTGACATGAAGCTGCTGATCTTCTGCTTCTGTCACTGACATGAAGCTGCTGATCTTCTGCTTCTGTCACTGACATGAAGCTGCTGATCTTCTGCTTCTGTCACTGACATGAAGCTGCAGATCTTCTGCTTCTGTCACTGACATGAAGCTGCAGATCTTCTGCTTCTGTCACTGACATGAAGCTGCTGATCTTCTGCTTCCTGTCACTGACATGAAGCTGCTGATCTTCTGCTTCTGTCACTGACATGAAGCTGCTGATCTTCTGCTTCCTGTCACTGACATGAAGCTGCTGATCTTCTGCTTCCTGTCACTGACATGAAGCTGCTGATCTGCTGCTTCTGTCACTGACATGAAGCTGCTGATCTTCTGCTTCTGTCACTAACATGAAGCTGCTGATCTTCTGCTTCCTGTCACTAACATGAAGCTGCTGATCTTCTGCTTCCTGTCACTGACATGAAGCTGCTGATCTTCTGCTTCTGTCACTGACATGAAGCTGCTGATCTTCTGCTTCTGTCACTGACATGAAGCTGCTGCTGAGCGTTAAGCCACCAGTGATGACAGGACAGACATCTAACATCCCTGAAGAGTTGCATCATAGACGACCAGCAGTCGCTAACGTGTCGTTGTTAGATTAGTTGCAGGTTTCTGAAACCACCAGCGAAGAGACTGAACGCTTCGATTATTTATTTCACACGAGTCCCGTTGATCAGATCAGTAATTAAGGAACCAAACACTCAGCATGACAGATGAGAACCATCCTGATGAAACACTTCAGTACAAACGTGTCTGTGCTTCATGACAGCTCTGTCTTCTGGAGTCAGAGTCTGGTCAGAGCTGCCGTGTTCACCTGCAGGCTGCTGAGCCGGTTCTGGTGCAGCTCACTGGTTCTACAGCTGCTCCTTCAGGTTCTGACCCCACTCTGCGTCTGAAGAGCTGCTCAGACTAAAGCTGCAGCTCTGTCATATACCCCAACACTCCTGCCGTTAGCTGCATGGCTATCTGAGCTAACTAGCAGCTACAGTTAGCAGCAGTTAGCAGCAGTTAGCAGCAGTTAGCAGCAGTTAGCAGCGTCCGTGTTACAACCTTCCTCCTGATACTTTGATCGACCAGAACAACGAGACTCAGATCCTGAATGTAGTGTGACGTCATCAGAACTGAAAACAACATCAAGTACCAGATAATTTCAGAAACAAGTAGTCTGGTCCGTACGGAACCAGAACTGAACCTCCATGTTCTCCTCTCATGTTCTCCTCTCATGTTCTCCTCACGTTCTCCTCTCATGTTCTCCTCACGTATTCTCCTCTCATGTTCTCCTCACGTTTTCTCCTCTCATGTTCTCCTCTCATTTTCTCCTCTCATATTCTCCTCTCATGTTCTCCTCTCATGTTCTCCTCTCATGTTCTCCTCTCATGTTCTCCTCACGTATTCTCCTCTCATGTTCTGCTCTCATGTTCTCCTCTCG